>JAHBMJ010000304.1:25000-45488 GCA_018398765.1 Chromera velia | reverse complement strand
GGGGGGGGGGGGCGAACACTTTGTGGGGGATGCGGGGGGTGTCCACTCTTCTTCTTGGTCGGGGAAAACAGTACGTGACGTATGTGCGAAACCAGGCGGAGGGAGAGAAGGCCTACGACGATATTGTGAGTGTGTTGTCGAAGGGGGGCCTCGTGACTGCCCTCAGCCCTCGGAAGGGAGGGGGGGCGGGAGAGAAGAGAAACGAAGGAACGGGACTGATCACCTTCCATGCATACGGCATTGTGGGGGCGTACCCGAAGTGTGGGGGGTCTGCTTTCTCCCTACTAAAAGTTCATAACCCCTGGGGGGCAAAGGGGGAGTGGGTGCACGATTGGTCGGATGAGTCCGACCTCTGGAACAAAAATCCGAAGGTGCGTGGGTTGGCTGCCTCTAGCTGTGCCTGCTCTTCTGTGTTTTTATGTCTCTGTCTCCATTCGTATGTTCGTCGGTCTGTCTATCTGTGAGTTTGCGTGCGTGCGTGCGTGCGTGTGTGTGTGTGTGTGTGTGTGTGTGTACGTGTGTACCTGTGTGTCTGTGTGATATGCGCATGTGACGTCATGCAACATTCGAATGTGCGTGCAGGTGCGGGATGCCTGCGGGTTTGTGAAGGCCCCCAGCGACGGGACGTTCTTCATTGAGCGGAAGGATCTGTACAGAGCTCTGACAAAGTCCTGGATCAAAATTCCTGCCTAGACAGACAGAGACAGAGAAATGGGGGGAGTGAGTCAGACTGTTGCTGGAATGAGTTGAGGGCTTGTATGATCTAGTGCACGCACCTGTACCGCACACAGCTTTCCTCTTGCATCCTGAATTCCTCACTGGGGTTGGATGTGTAGGAGGAAATATGCGTGGCATAAAGAAGAAAAAGAAAGAATTTGGTTCAGGAATCGTTGAACTGTTTGGAGACAAGGCTGAGTTTAATATAATATTGTAGATAAGATTGAGGATTGACCGCTGTGATCAATCTGCACAGCTTTTTTCTTCGTTGCCCCATCGTCGACTGTCCTATCGATTAGAACTTCAATCGATTGATAATATCGATAAAGATTTTTTTTTGCTCAAAAAATTCATCACGTTGGTATAGATATAAAAATTATTATTCACTTTGTAAAGGTCTGTATTCAGATAGTGAAAGGATCCACTCAATTATTTAAAATTAAAAATTTTTCAGAAGTATGTAAGGGCATGTTTTATATGACTGTTTTTATTTCTTAAAAATAATTTCTCGTAAAATAAAAACTTCTGAATCATTCAACTTTGAAAAGTTTTTATCTACTTGGTAGATTGTATTGCTTGATATGAAACACGATTGCTGTGCAAAGAGAAAGTGCGCTGCTAGCTCGCAGCAGTATATGTGGCCTACCGCTAAGGATGACTATCGTATTCATATCAAAAAATATCGTATCGATATCGAATATCAATATCGGATATCGGCCAGTTTGCTTTCTAGGAAATATCGATTCGATATCGATGTCCATCTCGGGGTCTCCTATTTTTTAGAGATGCCTAGGTCTTAGCACGTGCAAGGCGGTCCATGCTACGCATGCAGGCCCACGTAACGGCCTGCGTTGAGCCCGCTGCTGCATGCATAGGATCTTTGTATCTCTAACTGGCTTTGGGCGGCCATAAAAGAATTAATGCATGCACACATGCATACACGGGATTTACCTAACCAGTTGGGTGAGTGCCTCGGGGGGCTATTTATAGGGAGTTGGCTAATACTTGATTGATACACACCATCGGGGGCTTCGGCATGTCTTGTATATGCTGCCATGCATGAGACGGGGGCCACGGCAACGCGCGCAAAGTATGCTTTTCGGGACCGCGCGCGTATCGTATATATGTGTAACTCCATACGAGTCACTTGAGGGGTATGCACGCGTGCGCAAAGTAATTGAGGGATATATATGCGATCGCAGCTCTGTGCGAGTTGCTTGAGGGGCATATTTTAGAACTTGGGCGACACCCGGGTCCGATCAACCATGACAGACAGAGATAAAACCGATCCCCCCCCCCCAAAATGAAAAAATGCGTTATGCGAGTGCATGCGATTTCAGGGCCTTTTGGCTGATCTCAGTAGAGCTGAGCTACCCCCCGAGGCGATGGAGCAATTAAAAAATGGCCAGCGGTTCATTACTGCCTCCAAACGTTCCAGCCCAACGTCTCTCGTGCGACTTTCTGTCCTGTTTGTATTCAATTTGATGTCATAAACATATGCTGATAGTTTCAAACTTTATCGAGTAGAATTGGTCTGCCTGTGCGAAGCAATCTTTCTCTCTTGAAAACATGACAAGGTCTGACGTTTGGCTCTATATATTTTCAAAGGTCAGGCCAACATGGAATATATCAGGTCGTTGTCCCTCCCTCCAAAGAAAATGGTGTGGAGAAGCAATGCAGTACTCCCATTCTAATCATTGGTGGGAACACCATCGTACCATCTTGGTGCCTCGATCGACCAAGATATCAATATGGGCGAACTAAGATTTAGAAAGGTCAGTCACAAGTGAGGTTATGGTCATTTAGTGACATCCATACTCTGTCATTGAAGCTTGCCACTTCACCATTAGTATTTGGTCAATAACATCCACTTCTGATGACATCATCTTTTACAAAAGCTTGCTGCTTGGCGCCGGCTTACTGTTTGATTTTCAATGTTGACCTTCCATATAGCAACGGTTCAGTCTTCACACTGCTTCACACCCTGTCAATTACAAAATACACACCAAGACCGTTTCTCTGTTTCCTTTTTGAAACCTTTGTATTCCAATGTATTTGTCTTGGTCCTTAAAACCACAAGCAGTGCTGTTTGGTTTTTTTATAAGTGGATTTGCCCTAGCTCCCTGGAATGACCGGTCAGTTTGTTACTTGTGCTCGCTCCGTAGAGGAAGGAGAGGCTTTCCCCAAAGTCTAGAAAGCTAAGAAGTGTATTACCATGGATGTATTCTACCAATTTGTTGCAGCCTTGAAGTCTCGGCAGGCCGTTTTGCATATTGGTTGATTTTTATGGACTTCGATAGACTCTGACTTAGAGATGCCTGCGTGACTGAATCGTAACAGTCGATGTGCTTGCCTGCGTGACTGAAATACAATTGAAGGTCGATCTACATACTCGTGTGCTTGACTACTGTACGGTATTAATGTAAATTCAAAAAAGCGGAGTGCTGCATCAGATGCTGCTTTGGCAGCTCTGAAAAAGAGACATAAGGAGTGGTATAGACATATGTCCAAGTTCACTATGGATTGAGTGCACTTGGCATGCAGTGATTGCGCAGTGGATTGAGAGGTCTCAGGCCCTGGGGGACAGAATATCACAAAAGCTTCTCAATTATTGTTGTTTTGTGGCTAGCTTTATGGTGTTTCAATCTGAAATATACTTTATACATGTGTGTTCCAGTGTGTTGACAAAATATTTAATTTAGGGGGGTAAGGGGGGCGAAGCCCCCCTTATAGTTTGAAGCTCTACACAATTTTTTACTAGTTGCTTAATAAATTTTACGTTTCCAAAAAATCTCTTAAAATTTATAGGATTAGGAAATGTTAAATAGTACTGTTTGCACTGGGTTTTGGGCTCGTACGCTCAAAATTTTATGTCAATATCGGAAATATTGACGATATAGCCTTTTTTAGAGGTCAAACGATATCGATACGATACGATGTTTATCAATATCGATCGATATTGATACGATAGCCATCCTTACCTACTGTATACAAAGAGTTGTTTTTTTGTCGACGCAACTTTTGTCTCTCTTGGCAATGTGATTTGATTAATAATTAAAACATTTGATGTTGGAACAGTTTTGATTATTCAGATTCGGTATGGCATATAACTTAAAGAAAATTATATAAAAAGGTTATTCATGTAGGCTGCAGTAGGCAGTTTAATTTTATAAAAAAAGAAAATATGAAAAAAACTTGGAGGCTTTTGGCTGAAGAAAGAGGAAGAAGAAGCTTGATTGGAAAAAGAATAAATCAGTTGTATCCTTCCTTGATGAAAGTCTTCCTCAGAGTCTTCTAAAAGATGGTAGTCTTTGCCAAGAAAAGAAGATGACGTGTGCTAGCCTATGTATTAGCATAACAGAGGACAAACAGATTCAGATCCAGTCATGTGAAGTATGTTAATCTAGAGAATAGGTTTCATTCCATCAGTCATCTGGGCAGAACAGTGACAGAGAGAGCTGTGCTGAGCCAGAATAATTAGTGTGGATGCGGTGGATGGAATAATTGTCGTAGCCCCCGTATGCTTGGTATCGGACATACCGTAGCCGCTGTGCTATTCATGTGGGCCGCACTCAGGCGGCACACAACACAGATACCTTTTTTCTTCTTCTTTTTTTTTTCTTTTCTCCTGCAACAAGTGCACTCAAAACCACCTAGAAAAGAGGGATTTGCAAGCACCTCCCCTTGCGAGGCTCCGAATCAGGGGTAGGGACAGCTGGTAATGTGTGTGGCGCTGGAGCGGGCTGAGCCTGACTGTGCTCAGTCAGTGCCCAATAGACGGACGGCAACAGAGTGGGAGGCAGTGTGGTAGGGTCGACGTCGATCGACGTACTCGCGATGAAGAGTAGGTTGGTTGGGGTTACCATAGATCAAACTACAGACCTCTATCTATCTCTATCTCTTCTTGGGTTTTAGGATGCCGAATGACTTCAAACTTCAGTTAGGGATTGAGTGTGAGTGGACATAGGATCAGTTTGGAGCGGATTCGAACCATTTAATGATGATTGGGATCTGATTCAGCTCTGAGGTCTTCGGCGGGTCAGGACTCTGAGGCTTCGAACGCGTAGGTATGATTTCTGAAGAGCAGGATATGAGGTTGCTGGAGGGACAAATGGGATCAGGGGTGGTGAGTGCAGAAGCCGATGAGTTTCGCTCTTTAAAGCAGGCAGCCACAGTGGTAGCACGACGCTCTTTCTTCTGTTTTCACCTCTCGGCCTTCGGCACGGCAGGCTAAGAAAGCCTTAGGGCAACTAGTATAGTCTTCCGGACGGTGCGATCTAGATTTGCATTACGTGGGTCGGATTGCAGAGGCCTAGGCAAAGCAGGAACGTTAGAGGCAGTCGTTTTTTTCGGTAAAACAGCAGTCTGATCGGTAGAGGGGCAAAGAGGTGTTTCCGTAGGTGGAGACGGCAATATTGGTGAGGAAAGGGAAGGTAGAGGGGGAGCTGTGGGGGACAGGGCAGGCGCTGAGCTTGACGCTGGCTGCTGTGCTGGCGGCTGGCCCTTCTCGCGGCGATTTTTGCCACGATTTCGTTTTCTACTACCCCAAGAAACACCTGCCTTCTCCTTCGACTCAAGTCGAGAATGAAATAAAAGAGACAGACAGTTGTGTGCGTGAATGGCCAAGTTATTGAAGTAGTCCTCAAGTCCCTCCATGAAAGCACCTGGAGGAAGTGGGCATGCCTTCTGCAACCTCCTTGAACCTAAGTGTCACTTGAAAAAATATAATCAAGATGATCTCTATCTGCGGCATTGTTTTTCAAAAGACCGTCCTAGACCGTCCACAACTGTGGCGTAGACGTTTAAGACACCGTCCGGATATGCGGCTTTAGCTTTCAAGACACTGTGAATGATCCGTACCTGCGGCATGGACATTTAAGCTTATCCAAAAATGCGGCTTGAACTTTCAAGTGGTATTTAGGTTCAGGGAGGTCCTTTCTACAGGGCTCCATACTCGAACGCACTTCTCCAAACAAAGACATTAAGTGTTTGGTGCAAACGAAAATTCTGAGTCGAAAGGAGGAAAAGATATACTGAAAAGACACTGTTGTAAAAGAGAATGTGAGAGTGAAAGAAAAAGTTTTCTCTCTGAATGCAGGATCAAGAGAGGTAGAGAGGAGAGGTGACGCGTTAACGGGTCTGAAAATCTTTCTGAAAAAATCATGGTGAGCCTACAGCAGGGAACGCGACTCAACGAACACAATCTCTCTCCGGAAAAAGTTGAGATTCCTTCTGAGCAGGAGACGGCTGCCGACTTTAAAATGTTATCAAGCTTTTGTGTCGCCTATCATTTTTTCTTTTTGTTCTTCTATATTATTTTCTATCTTATCGTTAAGGCCAGGAGTTATAAATTACCTAGTAAATTACACATTAAAAATATGTAAAAATAATCAATAAGCTTGCTCTTAGAATTACCTAGAATCGAGACTAACAGGAAAACGCTAGAAAAAACGGAACTTTGTCATAAACTAGGCTAGATCCATCCCTCATATCTAGGAATACGATGGAGATGCGGCATCATCGCCGGCATACATAAGAAAACCCTTTATCATTAGTTTTAGCATGGCCTGGAAAGCGTAGCTGAGGGGCACTTACAAAGAGTTGAGGTGGAAGAATGATGATCGAGGGTTTTGTTATGCATACCACGAAGAATGGTGGAAGAGCGCGTATGTGAATCTCCGATTCATGCATCCCGGCAGTGACCTATGTAATAATGGACCCTATTTGGGGCTCTCAGACAGTAAAAAAATTAAAAACACTTTGTATAGTAAAATTAAGCCTATATACTTTTAAAGGTTATAACTTTTCTAACACTTTTAAAGGTTTTTTACACATTCTAGCTTGTTTAGAAATTTATATGTTTGTTTTAAAAAAGTTTTAAAAAGGCTTCCTAATTATAGGTGCAACATAGATGGGGGCAGGTCCCCTGGAACGCAGGGGGAGTTCCTTAAATTGCCAGTGCCTGAGACTGGTAATGCACAGGATCAACAGATAGAAAACAATAATGCAGACGACGGAGACAATGCACAGCTTATGTCTCTTAGCATTGCGGGGTTTCTGGTAACAGATAATGTGCTTAACGGGGCATTGTATGGTAGACAGAGAGATCTGAGGGGGTAAGTGGGGGTGCCGGGTGGGACGGCGAGTGGCGGCGGGGCCTTAGCGTCAGTGCGGGGGCTGAGCGTGCAATTTCGAAGGCTCACTAGATCTAGGCATACAATTCTGTGCGCCAAATGTTTGATAGATGCCAGCGTTTTCATGGAAATACCCCTAGCTAGCCTATATTTTTATCTCATGATGATTGCTACCTCCATGATGCATATGTTGCCCCCATAGTTGGGAAACCTTTTTAAAGCTTTTTTAAGGCAAATATATAATCTTCTAAACAAGCTAGAACATGTAAAAAACCTTTAAAAGTGTTTAAAAAGTCATAACTATGCTATATATAGGCTTAATTTTGCTATACAAAGTGTTTTTAATTTTTTTACTATCTGAGAGCCCCTTATATAGGCGAAATAGGGTCCATTATCACATAGGTCACTGCCGGTATGCACAAAAAATGATGATTGAGGGTTTTATCTAGTTTTGTCATGCATGTCGCGTCCCCATATAGGGGAAGCGGATCTAGCCTAGTTTGTCGATAAGTTCTGTCTAGTTCCGTCTCTAAACTACCAGCGGCTATATAAAACAAAAGCGACTTTGACCACTTTAATACAGCTTATCAATAGTAGCTTCACGACCAAATGAACAAACAAAAGAGAGAGAAAAGGGACAGAGGAGAGGCAGGGCAGAACCTTCGCGACACTTCAGTTCTTTCCTTGGAAAAGGCTATCCTCTTCCCTCTCTTGCATCGATCAACTCATCACACCTCTTTCTTTAAACTACTTTAAACACAGTGCCCCGATTCAAAAAATGACGCACGCAGTGTGATGCCCCCGCAGCAATATGTTGAGAGCTACATATAGGGGACTTCGGGCCGGGCCTCGGAGGACCCAATGTCCGACCCATGCGAGACGTGCCGTCTCCAATCCACAAAAGTCGCCGAAGGTAGAAATCCGGAAGGGTGGAACAGTGCGAACACGTACCGGCGAAGAGCGTGTGTGAAGCAGTTTGAGTGTGTTCAGTGGGCCCTGATGTCCTCATGGGTTGCTTCTGTGGTGTCTCCATAGCCTTGCTTTCACTTGCATTTTTGTCTCGTGCAAATCGGAGACGGCTCAATCATTTTTCTCGGGTCCCTATTGTTTTGTGCAATTGCGGCACCCTATTTTTGACTCTCAGCAGGGAAGGATCGGTTCTGACTGATTTTCCTTGAGCCACAAAGAACCTCGGAGGGGCAAGATGTCCAGCACATCGGACGCCGCTTCCGACGTTCAGCATAAAGTGGGAGCTACTGGGGTGTTGGGTGTCCGTCTCTTCTAGAAGCTGTCGTCTCTCTCTCGAGACGACAGCGGAGACTGAGACAGAAAGAGTACCTCAAGGATGTTTTGTCCCCCCAATCTCAGATTTCCGTCTGTGGGCGTTCTGAATTGCGCTCTTTGGTGCATGACTGCATCGACAGAGACGATGTGACGACCCTCAAACAGCTTCAGGAGATCGACACATTAGACCTCCATCGCCGCTTCCCCGCTCTTCTCAGACGAGCATGCGAGAAGAAAGCATTGCAGTGCGCTGTTGCCCTTTCGCACTCGTCCTCGTTCTATCCGTTTCAGCTGTTTTCTGCAGCCCTTGTGAAACAGCTGGACAGAGAGACCTTGAAGGTTCTCATTGAACAGGGTGAACTTCACCTTGATTCATGGTTTGAGGTAGAGGACAAGTGGGTTTCGGGGGAGTGGGGGGAACCCTGGAATGGTTGGCAGGATGATTCAGACGATAATGACTCAGTGGGGGAGATTTACGGGAGGTTGAAGTACTGGAAGCCCCTTCTGATCCTGTTTATTGATGCGCACAATTTCGAATGCGCAGAGTTTCTGCTGGAAGCAGGGGCACGGACAGATGTCTGTGAGTGGGCCTCAGAGTGGCTTGCGGGAGGGGACTCCGAGGGAGGAGCCCAAAAATATGACTCTTATCTGCAGTTGTCCCACCGCCGTCACTGGCAGATCACTTTGTTCTGTCCCGGCAAGACCCCTCTCCATTCTCTCCTCCTTTCTGTCAGGGGTTCCCCCGGCGCCCTGTCTCTCACAGAGGATGAGTGGTACGCCCAGAAGTTCCGGCTTCTCCAACGCATAGTAGCAGTCGCATCCAAATCCAACACTCAGTGCCTCGAGTGGCAGAGCTCCATTCCGGTCGCGGGACTTCAAACAGAGATGTGCAGCCTTTCCCTCGCGTGTTTCCTGCTCCAAGTCGAGGCAGTGGTCGAGTTGCTCGCTGCTCGTGAGGCTGCGCTCGGTCGGGAGGAGGGGGCGAGATTGATTGCATTTGCGATGACGCCAGGCCCTACTTACACCTTTGGGCGGTCGCACAGGGAAACCCAGGAGCGTTGTATCGCCGTATTGAAGGCTCTAGCGGAGGGGGGGGCAGACCTGTCGGCGAGTAGCGCTCTCTATGAGGCTTGCATGGTGAATGCAGAGTCAGTCTTCGATTTCCTCTTGGAGACAGGGGTCTCTCCGAAGCGAGTAGGAGAGATTTGTTCGCCTGTGGCCCTTGCTGTCTGCATGCAGTATAGGAGGTGGTCGATGGCAGAGAAACTGTTGAGCAGGGGGACTGACCCGAATGAGGCCCATGCATGTGGGGGTGTAACCGGTTCGCGTGTGTTGGCAGTGGAGGCTTATCTGGTTGCCTCAGCACGATTGCTGCTGTATGAACGGGAGACAGAGCTCCAGATGAAGGTCTTGGAAGGACTCGCGAGAGCGAAAGCAGACTTCAAATCCCCCATTCGGGACGGGAAGTACACACCCCTTTCTTTTGCCATTGAATTTCGGTTGACGGAGGAGGCGGAGTTTCTCCTCCGCCACGGTGTCTCCGTGAGTGGAGAAGATTTACAGAGGCTGCTTGCTTTTTGTATGAAGACAGAGCGGTGGTCTCTCGCAAAGCTGCTTTTGGAACGGGGAGCCGACCCAAATGAGGTCACAGTCGACCGTAGACAGCAGTGCAACACAAAGAGACGTGTACCCCCCCTGGCTCTGGGAATAAACTGTCTTCAGAGGCAGCTCATGCTTCGGGCTAGAACTAGAACTCGAGAAGCTTCTAACGTCATAAACGACATGGCAGAAGTACAAAGTCTGATTGAGTTCCTCCTGGAAAAGGGTGCCGATCCGATCCGAATGAAGAAGTGGGCATTCAAGTCCTAGACCCTTACACGCGGGCTCGCCCTTCAGCCTCCTCGCTTCCGCTCGAGTTTGCGCTGCATCAGTATGCCTTCTCTGATTGGGAGTGGGGAAGGAGGGTCTGGTGGCGTGTCGTCACGGCCCTCATTCAGGTGCGTGCGTCAGGGGTGACTGGGAATCAAATATTTCCCAGACCTTTCAATGATCCGTCCAATTTGGGGTGGTTTTCTTTCTGTAGTCCAAGCTCTTGTGCGTATACGTTGATGTGAGGGGGTTGGATGGATTGCGTGGGTATACCGTCACAGTCTCGCAGGACAGTTATGAATTCCTCATTCTTCTTCTCATTTAACTCTTGCGTGTGTGCAGATGGGTGCTCGCCCTGATCTTCTGGAGGGACGGCTGCGAGAATCTCATGCTTCTCCCTGGCTGAACAACATCATCTGCACCCCCTCTTGCCAAGGGCCTGAGCTCGAAAAGATTCTCCGCAGCCTGCCTGCCTCTGTGGTCAACTCTCCCACAAAGGTGTTCAAGACTTGTTTTTGCACTGAAGTGCTTGAGTCTCCACTTGGAGCAGCGCTCGCTGCGCAGTATTCAGGGGGTTTGAAGGCTCTAATTGAGGCCGGCGCCAATGTGAACGTGGCCACGCGTACGAGAAGGGTCCAACGGGATCCCACCAAGCCCTATGCGCCCCTTTTACTGGCGTTCGAAACGAGACAGTGGGAGGCTGCAAAGATTCTAGTTCAGGGAGGGGCAGACACAAAGTGTGTGAGGGAGATGTGGTTGGAAAGTGAGGGTGAGACAGACACTCCAGCCTGTCTGCAAGATTGCCCTGCAACGCTTTTGTCTCTGATTCGGCCAGTACTAACCGCATCAGCCCCTTCAGAGTCCGGTTGAAGGAACTGGGCAGGTGTCGAGCCGACCCCTCTGCTGCAGTGCGTGCGTGCACTCTGTCAGTGTGCCAGACTGAGTGAGAGGCTGCAGAACGAAGGCGCCGGCAGACAGAGAGGGTGAGGGGAGGGGGGGGTAACCCGTAACGGTTGCAAAAGAAAGATGCCCACACTTTTCGAGGGGTTGTCTAGGGATTTGCAGTGCAGAGGGCAGGCAGAAGATCAGGAGGTTCCGTGTGTATTCTCTCTCTCAGAGTCTCTCCCTCTCTCTCTTTCTCTCTCTCTCTCTCTCTCTCTCTCTCTCTCTCTCCCTCTCTCTCTCCATGTAGAACCATTGTGTCGCATTGACATGAGAACCGACATCAATTTGGATCAGTGGTAGCAAAAAATTATTGTCTTCTCTTCCCTTCCCTTCGCTTGATGGTCTGGCGTTTGATGGAGCGCCTTCAAGTTAGGCCCAGCTTTCTCCGCCTCGTTCACAGGTTCTTTACTTTCCTTCAAATTGACAGTCTGCGTTCGTCAAATGAAGAAAGAGAGTATAGAGTTGTTCGATTTAATTTCGTTTTGTCATCTGTATCGCTCCCTCCGGGGACTCGTGACTCCTCTTCACCTTCACGTTCTCTCTTGAGACTTGGATTATGATTGAATCCTTCTCACCGCCCTAGCTTTTTCTCTCCGCCTCCTTTCCTTTTCTTTTTCCCTCCGTTTCCCTCTTTACCTTCAAAAAGAGGAAAGCGGAGGAAAGCGGCTGAAGGAAGACTTAGTTCAAATTCTTTTTCTTCTCCTCCCGAACTGCATGCTCAAGCGCATTCATTGTCATTCTTCTCTTCCTTCTATCTGTGCAAATGTCTCAAAAGAAGATACATGCAGAAGGAATGATCATGTCTGTTTGTGCGTCGATCGGCCTTCCCGTCCAGCCGTTCACTGCTCTTTTTTCTTTCCTCTCTTTTTCACTTTCTTTCCTTCCTTCCCCTGTCTTTTCTTGCTTGCGAGCGAAGGTCTCCTCTCGTGATTCTGTTTCTTTTCAAAGCAGAGCAAGAAGAGAAGCAGGTAGAAAGAAGGGTCGTGAGATTCTTCTGAAAGTTATCGGAACAGAAGAAACGAGAGGGCGTGAGTGACCGACCGGCAAGCAGAGCCAGGCCTTGATTTGCGGCGAGGGAGGGCGAAACAAAAGAATTTAATCAAAATGACCAAAAGAAGTCGAGTAGAAATCCGTCACCTGAATTCTGTGATGCTGAAAGTTTCAACAGTCAAGGGCAATCAAAGAAAGTGAAAAGAAGCGGATGAGTAAATAGGGGGGATTCATCAGACAACAGGGAAACATCTGATAGAGGAAAGGAGAAACGAGGCTTTTGAAGAAATAGAGACGGAACAGGCTAGCGGAACAGGAGAGGAGAAGAAAAAGTGCTGGTCTGCATCCTGTCTCTTTCAATGGGTGCGTGCATGAATGTCTGAATGAATGTATCAACAGATGAGCGAAAGTGTGACGGTCTCATGTGCACCCTCTGTATCTCTGTTCCTACCTTTTCATGCAACCCCCCCTGGTCCGTTCTCAGATCCTCTGCTGATGAGATCCCGCCCCCCCTGCCGGTGAACGATGTGTGTGTGTGTGTGTGTGTGTGTGCGTGCGTTTGGCTGTCTGTCTGTCTGTCTGTCTGTCTGTCTGTCTGCGTACGCTGTTCATGTGGGGTCTGAGGAGCCGGTCAGAGAGTCATTGAAGGATCGGGTGAAAGGGAAAAGATAAGAGATGCCAAACAGGGAAGGAGAGTGCTCATTAAGGAATGGAAAGGGGAGAAGACAAGGAAGAAGACCCCTGTGTACTCACATCATTTGAGGAGAGCAAAGGCAACGGGCAGGGAAACAAGAGGAGAGAGGCGGGCGGGAGCAGCCGATTTTCAGATCAATTTTCTATCTGAAAGTGGTAGGTTTTTGTATGAACCCGATGGTGGCAAAGATCCCACATTGGAATGATATCGAATGGTATGGGATGGATCCGACGGTGGTATGCATGGATCCCACGGTAGTAGGCATGGGCATGGATCTGAAAGTCACATGTGCATGGACTAAAAAAAAAAGTCATTTTATATGCTTGCTTAACTGACGTTTAACTGACGTGTTAAATTGTTAGTTAGATTGTTACATACTCCAGGCTCTGTAGGGTGCACCCTAGGGTAATATTAAATACAAACTGAGGCGCTAGGCCCCAACGCGAGCGAACGCGAGCTATTTAAGACGAATCTAGAATGGATGACAACTAATGACAACAACAAAAAAAAGGTTATATGGATAAATTCGGGATGTGTCTCAAAATCTGGATGCACTGGAATATATGAAAAAAAAAAAAACAATAAAAAAAAAAATGATGCATTCGGCCGCATTCAGCATAGATCCCTGAAAAATTTGCCAACGCTGAGGTAACATGTGAATACATGTGAATTGTCATGCCATCTCCTACGGTGGAACCCAGGATCTAACAAAAGAAAAAAACGAGGTGCAGGGCCCCGGCACTAGCTCGAGTTCTTCCAAGTCCATCGTTAATTTCGCTTTCCGGGCCATTCGCACGGAGTGCGCCAGATGCATTCCGTGCGCGAGCTTGTCCGAGCTAACACATGATGCATGAAGGTCAGGCATATGCACCACCGACAGTCCAGGTGTGGTGATCCATTTCGGCCTGCTTGCTTTCTTGCCCTTCACCCGCATATCGCAAGACCATCTCAAGCACCTGACTTACGCTGAACCGCGGTAATGCACGAATCCAATCAACCGTGTGAAAGAAAGATCTGAAAGGTTCTGGTGACAATCCAACAACACTCCTCCCGGCTGGAAAGAAACGCCACTCGATCAGTGCGGTGCTTTGCTACTCTAGCTGTTTCCAGCCCTCTTGTGCGCCCGCCTTTCTGACTCCCCTCGCTCACCCACGTTCGTCATGAAGCGCAAGGGCGCCAAGTCCGGGTGGACAGGGGAGATCACCTTCAATCCTGCAGCAAGGAAGTCAGTCAGCCTAGCTGTCTCATGCACACAGAAATTCAAGAAGAACAACTGCCGAGCGGGTCTCTGATACAGTCACCTTTAGCGTTCATGGACAGGTTGTGCGTTCCATTCCAACCGCATGTCAACAAGGCGCCAATGGGAAAAGAAAAAGTTCTGCGTACCTCTCCAGAACCTCCCTGCCCTCCTGCCTGCCTGCCTGCGTCTGGCTGCGTAGACGGGCTGTCGTCGCTGTCTCTGGTCATTCCTCTGTGTATGCGTATGTCTTCCAATGCATATTCATGGAATCATGTAGACCGTTTCGTGCAGCTGCTTTCGTCTTTCCGTCTCTGCAGCCTCCGTGTTCTCTTCGCAAGCTCTCTCTCTCTCTCCCGTCTCTTTGTTTGTGTCTCTTGAAGTACTTCGTCGATCCCTCCCTTGGCCTTCCTCGTTTCCTTCCTTCAGGGAATTCGTGACGGGGTTCAGAAAGCGGAAGGACCAGAGACGGAAGGTCGCACAAGAGGAACAGGAGCGACAAGTGAAAGAGGAGCGCAAGCAGATCCGAACAGAGGTCAGGCTTCGGCAGTCAGGCAATCACTCTCTCCCCCACCCCCACCCCTCTCTCTTCTTGTTGCTTCGTCAGTCGACTTTGAGAGTATGCATACATATTTGAGGGGCTGCAAGGATTTCAACAAGACTTTTGTGTGTGCTTGCTTGCCTGCCACGGAGAAACACTTACACACACACACACACACACACACACACCCCCACACACCCACACCCCCACCACCCCACACACACACACCCCCACCACCCCACCCACCTCATAAACACGTACAGCGAGACAGAGAGAGTGAAAAAGAGAGGCACAATAACAGAGAGCCCCAGGAAACACGTGTGTGGGCGGAGAGGCTCCCAAGAAAGCAAAAAGCTGCCAGGCGACCGAAGGGAGGCTTTCATGATGAACCGAATGCTCAAATTCTAACTCTCTTACTGAATCGACAATATGTGTCGACAAAAACATTGGCTGTGCATTTCTGAGCAAAGCCTTGCCTGCCGGAGCGGTTTCCTTTCTTCCCTGTCAGTTCGAGGAGACAGAAGAGGGAAATTCAGCAGAAGAAGAAAGGAATTTGAGACAGGGGCACAAAAGGGACAGAGGAAACGGTGTTAACATACTCACAGCCTTCAACACTTTCCTCCATTTATCCATCTATCCGTCCATCCATCCAACCATCCATCCAACCATCCATCCATCCATCCAACCACATCCTTCGGATAGACGCAGTCAGCCCCTCCACCCCCTTTCCTCCCTCCCTCCCTCCCTCTCTCTCTCTCTCTCTCTCTCTCTCTCTGTGTGTGTGTGTGTGTGTGTGTGTGTGTGGATGGATGGATACTCAAGTTGATACCCCTTTCCAAATTGTTGCAGCGCATCACCGAGGGCCTCCGGGACTACGACATCGTCTGCCAGTCCTACAAGCAGTCCATGGCCAACATCCAGGGCATTGCTGAGAAGCACTCAGGTGAGTGATTTGGCCATACATGCAGTCACTGTTCTGTCTGGCTGCCAGTCGAACACAACCAGGCAGGCAGGGAGGCAGGCAGGCACACTGAGGACGCAGTAGAAGAATGAATACACAGGAATTGTAGAGAAGTGCGCAGCTCTTCAGATGAATAAAGGACAATCAGAACAGAGTTTCCGTATGTTGCCTCCGATACGGTGATTGTTTGTCTGATTGCCAGACAGACATTTGCAAACCCATGCATTCATTCTGTCATTTCTTTCCAACCCCCCCGGCATCATGACTGCAGGCTCCAAGGTGTCTCAAGAGAAGCCTCCGTCGTCCTCGTCTGAAGGGATGAAGGCGAAAGGGAAGAGGGCATCGGAAGGGGGGAAAAGGGGAAGAGAGGAGGAGAAAGAAGTGATCGAAGACAGGCAGGAGGAGGAAGAAGAGGAGGACGAGGAGGAAGAAAAGCCGAAAGTGAGTGAGTGGGTGGGTTGGCCCTAATGTTTGTTTGTTTGTTTGCTTGTCCGGCTGTTTGGTCTTTTTTGAGGGAAAAAATGGCTTTTGTCTGCCCCCCATTGTTTTTCCTTCGCTAACTCACACGAACATTCAATCGTCAAGCACAACAGACGGACGGACAAACAGGCACGAAGGCTCTTTTCCTTTTTCGTCCTTTTCCAAACTTTCCCGGTCTTGCCTGTTTCATTGGACAGGCAGCGACGGTCATCTGATTGCAAAGAGGCGTATAGGCCGAGAGATTATGAGATTATGACTCGAATGGATAGACCTTCACAAGGTGTTCTCTCCTTTTTCGGACCAACGGGCAAGCCTTGTTTGTGTTTTCTCTGCCATTGCTTGACTTTCTCTGTCCACGAGGCTGAGAGAGAAAGCCCAGACAAGTGCAATAATCAACAACGCGCTTCCTTTTCTGCCTGCAGACTCAAATCTTCACTTTCGGACAAAAGAAGAAGACGAAGCAGACATCCGACGAGAAGAGCCAGACAAAGAGAAAGAAGGGGAAGGTTCAGCCTGACCCCGTTGAAGAAGAAGGAGACGAAGAGGAAGAGGAAGAGGTCAACGACGGCTTTGACGGGACTTTTGTAGTCATGACTTCCTTTGGGATGCCCGACGAAGAAGAGTCAGTCCTTCTTTCTGTCAGCGGGAAGGAACTGACGAATGGAGTGTTATGAGCATGGATACGAAATAGTCTATTAATGTATGTACTAAAGGAGGGCAGGTGATCAGAAAATGAGACATGCCGAGAGCACATACGAAAATGGATGTGGGTCTTCTCTCGTGATCAACATAAGCACCCCTGTGTTGACTTACCACACCCCCGGTGTTCGCCTGCCTCCCTGTCTTACTGCCTTTCTCTGCGGTTGCATCAATCACTCAAATCTAATCCAGGCCAACGGACTTGATCACGCTCTGTGGAAGATGATGAAGAGAATCACTCTGTTCTCCCTACTCCTGCCGTGTGTTCAGATCTGAACTTTTTTTCTGGCTGCTATTTTGGTGCTTTGAGATACGCAATCCACGCTTAAGTCTGTGTGTGTGTGTGTGTGTGTGTGTGTGTGTGTGCGTGCGTGCGTGCAGTCCCTCAGCATCTGCTGGGGGCGGTTTGTTCGGGTCTCTGCAGGCAAAGGGTCAGTTTATTGAAAGAACTGCATTAATTCTGTTTGAGTTGGTTCATTTACAGAGCAGAGGCATTCTGTTGAAGTACTTTCACTTGCTGTGGCGGTGTTGACGGCTTCCAGAGAGGAGAAGGGAAAGAGACTGCACGGACGAAGGAAAGGAGAGGAGAGGAGCCGGGAATGCGTGAGGAGGAAAAGAAAGTGAGGGATGATGAAGGATCGATGTGAGGATTTCACTTCAGATGATACATACATGCATGCCTTCACTCAGATACACAAAATTATATATCATGCTGCGTGTTTTCGATGTGTTCGTATACCAAACGAATTGATGTCGACTTCTGAGAGTTTCGACTTGTCTCTCCAAACGATCTGAAATCAAAGACGAAATTTCGGTGCAACGTGCGCTACCTCAGGCACACGTAGCGCGTATTCTCTGAGCGTAAGTGCATGTGTGTATGTGTATCTGTATGTGTATGTGTGTGTATATGAGTGTGCGTGTGAGTGTGAATGTGAGTGTATGTGTGTGTGTGTGTGTGTGTGTGTGTGTGTGAGTGTGTGTGTGTGTGTGAGTGTGTGTGTATGTGTGTGTATGTGTATGTGTGTATGTGTGTGTGTGTGTGTGTGTGTGTGTGTGTGTGTCTGTGTGTGTGTGTGTGTGTGCGTGTGTGTGTCTGTGTGTGTGTCTGTGTGTGTGTCTCTCTGTGTCTGTGTGTGTGTGTGTGTGTGTGTGTGTGTGTGCGTATCTGTATCTGTGTGAGTGTGTTGTGTGTGCTGTTTGATGCAGAAGGTTCGAAGGGCACGGCCTCTGCTCCCCGTGCAGGCAAGGAAGGGAGCGGCAAGCCTTCCTCGTCCTCCCAACAACAACAGCAGCAGCCGAAGCAAAGGAAGGACTCTGCAAAGGTGAAGAAGACATCGGGCAAGAGAAAGCAGAAGCAGTCTGGGGGGAGTAAGAAGGGAGAGAAGAAAGGGAAGCAAGGAAAGAAAGCGCGAGCCAGAGGAATGAAGCAGCAACAAAAGAAAGCAGCGAGGAAGTAGCGGAATACACACAGAGAAGCAAAGCAGTGCATCTCTAAGTATTCCAGTCATTTATTTGTCACAGCTCCGCACTCGGCTCCGCAAAATCAAGTAGAGAGGTTCAATCAATGTGCTTCTCTTATCCAAAAGTTCTTATCTAATGATTCAATTATTTTATATTGATTCATCTAGTGATTCATTGATTATAGTTGAAGCATCATCATTTTCTAGGCGTTGGCTAAAGAAAAAAAAAAAAGATCCCCCCAAACCCTTTACTTTTTTTTTTTTTCAGTCAAAGAACTGTTGTTCAAGTGTTGCACAAGTATTGTTTGTGTGTTGCACAACTGTTGTTACCCTGCAGGTAGCCAGGATTTGGCGGGATTTTTGCGATTTTAGCGGATTGATTGATTGATTTTGGCCAGGATTTTAGCGGATTTTGCCCAGGATTCTGCCGGACTCTTAACGTTAAAAATATAATCCCTATACCTAGGATTTTAGAATCTAAAATCCTGGAAGAAAGCTAAAATCCTAGCCTCTTTCTAGGATTTTACAGGATTATACGGGATTTTACGGGAAAGATATAATCCCATAAAATCCCATAAAATCCTGGCATTCATTTCTAAAATCCTAGGATCCAGGATTTTAGTCTTTATAATCCCTAGAGCCAGGATTTTAGTTTCTAAAATCCTGGAGAAATAGTCTGGCAGAATTCTGGGCAAAATCCCGTAAAATCCGCTAAAATCCTGGGCTAAAATCCCGCAAAATCCTAGCTACCTGTAGGGTAAGTGTTGTTAAGGGTTAAAAAATAAAAAAGAAAAAAAAAAAAGATCTCCTCAAATCACTTATTTTTTTTCTTTTTTTTTTTCTTTAGCCGACGCCTAAATCATTTTTAGTATGGGGTCATGTAAAAATTCATTTGCGTACCAGTGGTACGCAGACGGGCTCTTAGGGGGGGGGGGGTCTTTGCGTGCTAGCAAGCCTTTTTTGGGCATTCATCTCAGTGAGGTCTCGCGGACAAGCTGTAAGTGGTCAATCTTGATTCGTATGGTTGCCACATAAAACCCACTAAATGGTTTCTCCAGACGCCATCTGGTTCTGAAGCAGCAGAAGTCCAAAATTTTGAAAAATTGTCTGACCTTTTCATTCCTTCTCCACGATTCCCTCATCCCCCCCCTGACAAGTCTCCTCTGATGCCCTGCACTGCTCTAGATATACTAATCTTCGATAGCATGTCTTCGTAATAGCATGGAGTCAGAATTTGGGCAGCCGCTTCTATGTGGAGAGTTTAGTGTTTGTTTTCTTAACCTTTTGTTTTCTATCGCCAGAGCCGTCTCCGGTCTCTTTCCTGTCTCTGTAGCCCACTGGTGCTTCGCAACGTTAGCCAACGTGCCTGGGAAACTCGGTCGAGTCTGATAAAGCTGCCCACAAGAGGTAAAGGCCGCGTTTGATCCTTAAAGTTTGAATTTCTGAATCGGGCCGGAAATAGACGGAGAGAGAATGAGAAAGAGGGAGATGGACAGAGATAGACGGAGAGAGACGGAGATGGATGGAGATAGACGGATCGAGCAATTGATTGAGAGCGTCAGCTTTGCCTACCTGAGAAATTTTCTGACTATGAAGGTCGGTATGAGTGCCTAGCTATAGATGCCAGTCTAAGTACACAGAGAGAGAGAGAGAGAGAGAGAGCTAGAGAGAGAGCGAGAGAGAGAGAGAACCAGAAAGTGAGAAAGCGACTGAGCGGGTGAATAAAAGAATTTAATGAGAATGATGAGAGAGTGAGTGAACGAATGAATGTATAACTCAGCTAGAGTATGAGTAAATATGATTTAGTGAGGGCCAAACTTTTCTGATTCATTTGCTTGCGCTTTTACCCATCCTTCTTCTTTCTTCTAGCTCGCATTGTCAAAGAAATTCCTTCAGTTTGCGCCCTTCCGGTTAAAAAACCCGAAGAACGTGGCCACTTCCCTCCTGAGCAGACCCTTGGGCTGAAAAGGGCCCCTTGTGCCCCTCTTGCTGTGGATAGAGAACAGAAGGTTTACTGGACAAAACGCTATAAAGTGCAGGACAAGAGCTTGTAGTACGTTGTAGTAGCGGTTCATCAACCTTGCTTGGACTGCTTCATCTCCCTCCCCACCCGTCACCCTCCCTGCTCCCAACTTTGCCACTTGTGAGGTGATTGCCAGGAAGTCTGGGCTTGTGGGGCACTGAACTAGAATTGGCATCGCTTAGCTTAGTGGCCTCGGCCTGCGTGAGAACGGCATAGCTCGTGGGCGCGCGCGTATAATGACTGATCAATATATGAGTATGCACCGTGATGCAAACAGTAGATCAAATATAAGAGTAGGTCTGATTCCAAGAGTTATCGCATGAGGTTTGACTGACAGACTTACCGACTTTTCCCTTGGAACTATGTAGAACTTTGACAAGGCTTATAATAGCGCTAGAGTATTCTCTACCAGAAGCTATTGTTACTTAAGAGCTCCGTACGCCTTTTACACTAC
>JAHBMJ010000304.1:0-20000 GCA_018398765.1 Chromera velia | reverse complement strand
GATCTCTTTTGGCGTGCGTCTGCAAGTGTGCTTGTACTGCTTTTTTCAGGACAGAAGGTCCGTGTCGTGTCATGTTGGTCTGTCTGTCTGTCAGTTTAATTTGACCCTTCGTTTCCTTCTTCCTTCCTTGCTGCCTTCCTCTCTTGTGAGTGCGTTCCTTCAGGTATCAGTCGTGTGTGTGGAGAGTCACCTTTCTGTGTGTGCTCTGGAGGGGCGTCTGTTGTCCGTCCTGAACGAAGAGGAAACGGGAGAGACGGAGACACTGTCGCGTGGTTTCAATTCAGAGAAGGGAGCGGGAAGTGGAAAAGGAGGACGACCGATAGCCCGAGTCAGCGTGAGTGCGGAAGAGTCGGAACAATTCGCGTCTGTGCTTGGGGGTGCTGAGTCGGTTGAACTCCTGGTTCCTCTGCTGGACTCTATGCGGTCGTCTCTTGTCCCACCAGCAGACTGCGGGGTAGAGACAGAAGAAGAAAATAAGAGCAGCTTGAAGAATTTGAGAGAGGAAGAGGGCATCAAGCTCTTTGCAGTCCCTTTGTTCGAGGAGGCACTGGAGACGTGCGTGTCTGAAAGGTCTGCCTGCCATTCTGTTCTGTTCTTCGTCCTCTTCTCGACCCATGGCAAGCATGCAGATAGATTGATGATATGAATATGTAATCAGGGAAACAGAGCGTATGTATGAGTGCCTGCATGCCGAGGAGAGACCGCGCACGCACGTGTGTGACCTCTCCGTCACAACCAATGTATACGCATATGCACACAGGTGCGTGCATATTTTTGAGTATACGAATGTAGAGGACTGCAGCGCCATGAATTTTGTGCGTGTACGAAGGAGGACGAATTGCAAGGCAAGACGCTTCTGTGGCAGACGCGTAGGTGAAAGAGAGGGCGCCCCACATACCATAAAAGGAGAGAGAGTGGTTTCCTGGTTGACTGACCGACTGACAATCTGTCTGACTGTGAGGCTGTCTCCCACTCCGACGGGGTTTCATTCGTCTCTCCCTCTCCCTCTCTCTCTCTGTCTCTCTTGAGTGTCAAGTCTCTCGTGCAACCACAGAGAGCATCGATCGATTGGGTGATTGCCTGGAGTGGCCCTGTATGTATGTAAGTATGTATTCTTGGATTGTTACACATGTGTGTGTGTGTGTGTGTGTGTGTGTGTGTGTGTTTGACTTGTGTCTTGTTGAATGAATTCTGCAGCGTGCCCTGTGTGGAGTCTCTCCAACTTGAGGGGTGGGAGGAGTTTTTGGAGAGGTGCGCAGCAGAGGGAGAGGGGGGGAGAGCAGCTGAGAATTCGTCTTCTGTCTCGGCTCCTCGGGTTCCTTTCTCGAGGGCAGAGACGATGAAGGCAGCTGAACGGAAGAGGAAGGCACTTCTGGGAATCCCCTTGTCCCCACAGCTCTCATCTCTTCGGCCATCGGGGGATCCTTCCTCTTCCTCCTTTCCTCCTTTGCCCAGCGGCAAGAGAAAATCTCTAACGGCAGTTCTTCAACAAAGCAGGCCGCGTCAGTCTGTCTGTCCATCTGTTTGATTATCCGAATGTTTTGTCTTGCATCATTTCCATGTTGAAAGAAAAAGGGGAAAACAAAAAACTCTCTGTTTGCCTGTCTCGCCCCTGTCTGCCTGTCTGCCTGCCTGTGTGGTCTCTCTGTGACAGACAGGGAACAATCAAGAAAAAAGGAAATGCTTATCTAGATGTGTGGGGATCATGTCGGTCTATGCAAAGCTAGGAAACGTAGGCAAAGCCGCGATGGTTAGCCTGCTGGTCTGTAGCAAAAAGAGGCCTTCGCCTTTTTTTTCTTCTGTTGTGTCTTATTTTTGCTCTCGCCCTTCGAAAAAGCGATAAAGAGTCTCATTACCATCTTTTGTGTTTTCGTATTTTAGTTGTCACCCATCCCGTTGCAAACTGACTGACTCACTCAGAAAAAACGCCGCGCACTCATTGAAAGAACGTTGGCATTCTAGAGCGAAGAATGAAGGGCGGAAGGAAGGGAGAAAGAAATGAATGAATGAGACAGAGAGAAGTGAAGCAAGCTGTCGATGGGACGGAGTTTTTTCTTTTGTAGGTGTTTAGTGTCGCTCTTGTCTGATTGTCTCGTTGTCACATACATCATCATGTTTGTCCGTGAACAATTCCAGCATCGGATCTAGCTAGGCTCTTGATGGTTTCCTCGAGACCTAATTCCCTCTTCTCATTTGATCCTTTGTGCGTGACTTCCCTTTTCTCATTTTTTTTATTTGACGTCCCTTTTCTCATTCGATCCTTTGTGCGTGACTACCCTTTTCTCATTTTTTTTATTTGACGTCCCTTTTCTCATTCGATCCTTTGTGCGTGACTTCCCTTTTCTCATTTTTTTTATTTGACGTCCCTTTTCTCATTCGATCCTTTATGCGTGACTTCCCTTTTCTCATTTTTTTTATTTGACGTCCCTTTTCTCATTCGATCCTTTGTGCGTGACTTCCCTTTTCTCATTTTTTTTATTTGACGTCCCTTTTCTCATTCGATCCTTAGTGTGTGCAAATTGACTACCGACATACTCATACGTAAACACTTCATTCTTTGTTCATCCTCCATCCAGGTGCGGTGTTGGGTCTCTCCTGGCACCCGCGGGACTTTCCTTCTTTCGTTTGTTTCTCTGAGGATGTGTGGAGTGACACCGACGGTTTTGTTCCGAAAGGGATCAGGGGGGGGGTGGAGATCCCTTCGTTCTTCGTTGAGGGCGCAAAGCACCAACAGACTGGGGGAAAGGGACAGCAAAACGGAGGGGAGAAAGACAGAAAGGGGTGGGGTCAGAAAGGGTTTTCGTGTCCGATTTCGCGTTTCGGGGAGCCAGTGGATGATGCGGAAGGTCTCGAGGAAGGGGCAATGAAGGCGAAAGGAAA
Organism: Chromera velia; assembly: GCA_018398765.1. Taxonomy (NCBI): domain Eukaryota; family Chromeraceae; genus Chromera; species Chromera velia. The sequence continues at coordinate 17,120 of JAHBMJ010000304.1, read as the reverse complement.
AGCGCAGGGATTGAGTGCGACACATGAGAGGAGAATGAACGAAAGAGAGGAAGAGACAGAGAAAGAGAAAGAGACAGAAAAGGAAAGGGGTTGGAGCCTCCCAACGAATATTGAAAGGCTTCGCGGAGTGAGGAGTGGGGGTGAGACTTGTCTCGCAGGATTGAGGGGTGCAGACAGAGAGGGGTGGAGTGGAAATCTTCGCATTGCCGTTCTTGATCGGAGGGCTGGTCCTGTAAAGCAAGCTTTGCAGGTCAGCCAGGGTGGAGATGAGAGCAAGACACTTGACAGAACGAATTAACTGATTTGTTCTTCTTCTTCTTCTCCTCTTGTTTGGTCTTGTTCTTTTCCCAGGAGGCCCCCTTCTCTTCTCTTACATTTCGCTTTCTCTTTTCCTATCAGGAAGGGCCTGGAGGGACGTTTGTGTTCATTGCATGGGCCGGTGCGATGCGGAGGGGGGCTCCCATTTGTGCTGGAGCGAGGGCCAAGAGAGGGGGGGGGTTGTGCGGCGTTCTTTTTTTTTCTTTGTTCCTACGCTGGCGTTATCATGAATGTGTGTGAATGTATGCCGAAGAAAGAGTGAGAGAGAGTCCCCATCTATCTCTTCGTTCCTTACGACTTGTTTAATTGCTGGCCGACTGAGTGCATGCAGAACAGAGGCCAGCTTTTCCACGACGCCGTCTCGATCGCCGACAGCAACGACAGACACGCGCTGGTGAACAACCTGCGCACAGGTTGGGGACCTTATAGGGACATTTGTGTGATCGACTTGTGTGCATTCGTGACTTGCTCTCTCCCTCTCTGTGCAAAAGCAGGGTCCCACAAAGCAGATGTATGTGAAAAAGTGTGCCATACACGAGGAGCGTCAAGGGAGGGAAGAGACATACATCGAAATTGGAGATCATGTCAGACAGGCAGGCAGGCAGATAGGAGGAGACGGAAAAGAAATGAAATGACATGAGGCGACGGTGACCATGCAGCAAGGTCGGCTCGGTCGCATTCCTTCCTTCCCTTGACTCAAAAATCCTTCCTCCCGTGCTTTGTTTTGTGACAGTCAGTCAGTGTATCGGGGTACCCAGTACTTCTCTCTCCCTGTTCTGCCTCTCTGTCTGTCTGCAGATGAGCTCTCGAGTGCCCTTCTGCGTCTGTCCGTGGACACTTGGAGAATGTTGGCAGCAGAGAGGAGTGCCTCTTCATCTGTTGAGATTTCGAGCCTGGGGAGGGGGCGGGTCTCTCTGCAGACACCCGGACTGGGTCTGGAGGGGGAGAGAACCCGGGCGGTGCTTGAGACAGTGCGCGCACAAACGGAGACGGGGGGAAGGTCTTGGGGGTCTCTGGCCATGGCTGTGAGCCTCGGGGAGGGTCGGAAGGGGCCCGCAATTCTGAGGGCCCTCACTCGTCCAAAGGCCCCGGGAAGTCCAAAAAGGGCCCCGGCAGATTTGGGGGAGAGGGAGAGACGGCCGCAGGAGGGAACGTTACTGGACAGTCTTGCCGTCTCCTTTGAGCCTTTAGACGGGGATTGTGGCCTCGAGAGTTTCTACCTCGTGCCCCGGCGACTAGCGTCTCTCCTCCCTAACACCATTCAAACGGCCCCAGTGACAGAATTGGAAGACGCGCTGGAGGCCCGGGACGGGGCAGAGGACCGACTTTTGGGGTTGAGCCGCGGGAGCGTGCAGCCGGGGGGGCAGAGGGGGGCAGGGAGACCGGGTAGAATGATGTCGAAATTGATTTCGTTGATGTTGACACAAGGAACAGCGATGAAAGGAGGAGGAGGGGGGGGCCTCCTGGCGAATGGGGGCATGACATTTGGGTCTTCGGGGATGGGGTTTGGGGGGGGGACGGCAGAGAATGGGAACGGGGACGTCTTCTCAGAATGCAGTGATCCTGGGTCCTCTCGGTAGGTGAAGCGGGTGTGTGGTGCATGGGTGAATGGATAAATCGGAGTAGATAGGCGGTTGAGTGAATACTGTGAGGAGGTGAGTGAGTGTGTGGTCTTTGCTGTGTGAGTTCGTTTTATTTTTCCTTTCTTACTTTTTTTTCATTCGGCGATTCCTTCTTTTCTTCCTTTCTTCCTTCATCCTTCCTTGAGTTCGTACACTAGTTCGTTCCCTCACTTTCCCTCTCTTTTCCTGTCTCCTTCTGTGTGTGTGTGTGTGTGTGCGTTCATGCGAGTGTGTATTGTTGTGCTTCTGGATGAACATGTGCAGGTGCTCTCTTGAGTTAGAAGACGACGACGAGGAAATGGGGGGGGGCCCTGCAAAACCCGGTGCAGCGGGGGCAGGTGCGAGGGGAGGGGCCCAAGGGCAGTTTGCTGAGGTGCCTTCATGGGCCGGTGAGAATGCTCGGCGGGCGCAGCTGGAGAAACTGGGATTGAGGGGAAGGGCCCCGGCATTCCTCCCTCCTCGCTTTGCCGGGGTCCGGACCGATGGGAGGGGGGCCCGGCCTGCACGAGACGGGTTGTGCGATCTTCTCCTGGGCATCTGTGGTGAGTGCAGACAGAGTGCATACACTCTCCCTGCCTGCCTGACTGACTGCCTGCCTGCCTGCCTATCTGTTTGATATGTGAAGTAAGTATGCTCCGACAGGTCGTTCTTTTTGTGATTCTTTTTGCTAGAAGGGCGGGATAGTTTCCCTCCCAAACGGATGGATGCTGCATCTATGCAGCCAAATTGGAGACTCTACTGCTCTCCGCTGTTCTCCTCTCCTTTCTTTTCCATTTCCGTTCTTGCTTTGTGATGGTTTCATTGATGTAGAGAAGCGTGATGGGCTCTCTCTCGTTGAAAGACCTTTGTCCTTCTTGCATGGACCGTGCTTCTCTTTGCCTGTCCTCATACAGCAGTGGGCACTCACAGGGCTCGGTGATAGCCCATGCACTTGAATCCATCTGCCTGCCTGTGTGTCCCTCCCTTGCATGCACGTGTGTACATACCGCTCCCCTGGTGCTTTTGTGCTGTTTGCTTTGCAGGCGACGGGAGCAGCGATGGGGTTTTCGGTCTCTCCGAAGGCAGTCTGTCGAAGGAAAGGTTCGAGGCGATCCTCTCGATTCTCCTCGCGTGCAGAGACTGTGCGACATCCGAGGTGGGCCTCCATTGCCTGCATGGCCTGAGGATCGATTGGAGTTTTGGTCTGTTGGCTCTTTCTTGTTTTGGGAAAGATTTGATTGCGTGGTCACTGTCGTTGGTTTCAATCTATCCGTTTCGGTCTGGGTGCATGCATGCACCCTCGTTCAGTTGATCGAGTGACCTGCATGGATGGATGGATCGATGGATGGATGGATCGATGGATGGATGGATGGATGGACGGATGGATGAATGGATGGATGGATGCAGATGTGGCGAATCCTGATGGTGTGGGTCTCGCGTTTTCAGAATTTGAGCTTGCGGCACGAGCGCATTGCGCGCGCCGTGGAGTCTCTTTTGCCTTCAGACTCTACAAACCTGTACTCAGCCCTGGAGCGTATGAAAAAGTCCAAATTCATGGAGGACATCCCCAAGAAGGGCTTTCAGTGGGTGGTACCCCCGGAAGAACATCCAAATCCCCCACACCTGCAGCATCATCAAAATATGCCCCCACCCGATTGGCTTCCCCCCATGTCGCAGTCTCATGCTGTCCCTGTGCATTTGCCGGGAAGAAAAGGAGGTGCGAGTCGCCACAGGGACGGTGTGCAGCCTGGGGGGGTAGAGCACGTACAGAAACAGGGACAGGGACAGGCGCGGGGATCATGGCAGACGACGTCCTTCTCCTCTTTCTCCTCTCACGTCTCTGCCCCCCGTCCTCCACAGCCACACGCAGGGGCCCCGGCAGTCGGGGGGAGGGGGCCCTTCCACTTCCGTCCGCCCTTCTCTTCTGGTCCCGTTGCCGGGGCCCGTCTGCCTCCCCTAGGCGGAGGCATAGAGAGGGGCAGATTTGCCCAACAGGCGACCTTCAGTGAGATGGGGGTGATGACGAACAAGCAGGTATGTGAGGCAAGGAGTCAGTCATTCAGTCAGTCAGCGTGTGAGTGACAATCATGGAAGGAAACTTCCCCGCTTTTTTCCTTTCTGTCTGTCTGTCTGTCTGTCTCTCTTGTCTTGAGTGGAAGCAGCAGAGGATTAACGTGTGAACCCAGTGATCACGTGAAAGTCTGTCGGAAGGTCGAGAGGCAAGGGGCGCTTAACTCTCACCTTTTGGGCCCCCTGCCCACGCTGTTTGATTGTTGGTGCTGTTCTTTTGTTTTTGTTCTTTCTTTCTTTTTGTCTGATGTGTTCATGAAGAAAAGGAGGAAGAAGAAGAAGAAACATATAGTCTGTCTGTCTGTCTCTGTCCCTCTCTCCCTCTCTCTCTCTCTCTCTCTCTCTCTCTCTCTCTCGCTTTCTGTGTCTCTCTCTGTCTCTCGCTTTCTCTGTCTCTGTCTCTCTCTCTCTCTCTCTCTCTTTCTCTTTCTCTTTCTCTCTCTCTCTCTCTCGCTTTCCCTCTCTCTCTCTCTCGCTTTCTCTCTCTCTCTCTCTCTCTCTCTCTCTCGCTCTCGCTCTCGCACTCCTTTTCTTTCTCTTAGTTCTCTCGATCTTCTTTCGAACGATTTGAGAAGCAAGACACACTCCGAGGTCCATGCAAAGAAAACAAACAAACAAAAAGTGGATGAATGAATGAACGAACGAATGAATGAATGAATAAATGTGCAGACCTACCCCCCGCCACTACCACACGAGCACACCGGCACAAAGAGACCCCCCTGGCAGGGCGGGCCCCCTTCCCGCCCTCCTGCTCATGAAAACGCCCCCATGCAGCAGGCAGAAGCCGACAGAGACAGAGACAGAAATGCAAAGCGTCCATACACTGTAGGGGAACTACATGGAGGGGCCCCGGCAAGAATACGGTCGTCCCCTGAGAGAGAAAGAGGGGGGGNGGGGGGGGGGGGGCAGGCGAGTATGAGTACGAGTTTTCGTTCCATGCCGAGAGAGAGAGACTCCACAACCCACCGCCTGCCAACGCGTACACACACACGGGACCAGGGGCCCCGGCAAGACCCCCTCGTGGACATCCAAGTAGACCGGAGAGGGAGAGAGAATGGGAAGGGCCCCCTGTCGCGGCGTCTTCTTCGTTCTCTGCCGGGGCCCCTCCTGGCGGTCCCCCTGGACCCAGGCCACCGAGGCCCGGTGAAAGGTCAGATCCGCCTTTCGAAGAGCCGGGTCCCTTCGGTAGAGGACCCCCCCCACAAGGAATGGGCCGCAGCCGCGACAGAGGGGATGCCGGGCCCTGGCCGGGCCCTTCTGCCGGGGCCCAGCAAAGCGACCTTCCGAACAGGGGAAGAGGAGGCGGAGGCCAAGGCGGCAGGGGGGGACCCGGACACGGAGACGGTCACCAGCGCCCTCCCGGGCGGCGTTCCTCACCACAGAGGCACCGGGAGCATCAATGGCCTCAGGCAGAGAGGGGCCGGGGTGGGGCGAGGCCTAGGGGGGGGCGTGGGCGTGGAGCAGGCGGCTGGAATCCGCCGAGAGGGCAACGACGGTGACTTTAGAACATGTTACAGCAAATTTCCTGCAGGTGTCACGGTGGTAGCCTGAGCATTGCCTTAAAGAATCCACTCTGTCTACGCAGATCAGTCTGAAAGTCAGTATAAATTTATAAACAAATTCATATAAATGTAGATACACATGCATCTGTACGTAGCCATTATCATCATACGCCATCGCCATCAGCCCCTGTTAGGCGTCTAGCGTTCGGCAGGTCATAGCTAGGGTCATAGCATGCATTGGATTCAGGGTTGCTTTTCTGGTCGGTAACAGGTCTAGTCTACCGGCAATTGCCGGTAACCGGTAATGGCCTCAGTCTGCCTTCCTTTTAATTACCAACAAAAAAAATGATGAAAATTAGGGTCCCAAAAAAAAAATTTCGCGTGCGGCGCCAACCTTCAAAAACATGTTTTTAAGTGTTTATTGGCATTTGAAAAGCCTATTCACACACAAAAAAAACTAAAAAAAATATTTAAAAAATATAAATTTTTAAGTGTTTCACCCTTATAAGTGGCAAAAAGGCGGGTCTTTCTTTGGAGGCTGGAGCACTGGATTGGGGGGACCGCCTAAACTTTGAGGCAGACTCTTTCCGTTGTTGAAATCGCGTTGATGCATCTGTCTGGGCTAGCTGTGGTCATTACGGCCAGCGGTTCTCTGTCTTTAGGCGCTAAGTGCAAGATGGGACCCATTGCTTCGACCTCCGTCATCTTCAAGCACACTGGCCGCATAGCTATCCCTACAGATGACGCATTAACTTTTTGAATTGACCTTAAGTCTAGCCTTAAGTGATTGATTGATTGACCTATAACCTAGGACTTAGGTTATTGAAAAGTGTTAGTGACTGTTAGAATTCTGCTAAGTCTTTGCCAACTGCCAGCAAACTCTGCCGGTAATTACCGGTTACCGGTAATGAAGCTTGTCTACCGCCAAAAAAATCGGCAACCCTGATTGGATTTAAATTAGGTTGTAGTAAACAAAACAATCAATATAAATTTAATGACAATGATTGTCAACATGCAAATACTAGTGCAAATAATTTTTTAATTTAAATTCTAGCTAGAATCTTTTTTACGTTTTTGAGTGGATCCTAGCTTAAATCACAGGTGGATTGTGTTATTATCAAAAAGTATAAAGTTTGTACAGAAAAATGTTGGGTAATATTAGGCCTATTATTCGCGGCGGTCTACGAAGAAACCGATCAGTATTCATGAGGAACCAGAACGGTTATAGTGATGACGCGCATGCCTATAACTTGTGGCGGCTGTGACGTGCAGGCTAGCGCATGGCTTGGACATGGATCGGCCCTGTTTGGTATCGATGTGCAGTGTGTGGCCCCTGTGGCACACAACATATTGTTAAAAGGTATAAAATTTATGTAGAAAGATATTGGGCGATATTAGGCCTATTATTGGCCTAGTTAAAGAGGAACTTAAGGATGTTTTTCAAGATGTGACTGCCGAACAGCTTGCAGAAGCCCACGACAAAGAAAAGAATTTAAAGGGGAAAGGAAATAGAGAGCCGCGGTTCAAGATAGAAAATCTGATCGGTATGTTTTATCAGATAAAAAGAGCAAGAGAGAAAGAGGCTCTGCACGGAGACATAAGGTTGCAAAAGTAATAAAAGATGCATGCTACCACTCTACCCCTGCCCTATATCACTCTGTCTAACTCTGTCTTTCACTCGCACTTTGTCAGAGAAAATGAAACATAATTTAATCTTATCTCGGGAGTGTAATTAAAATGCATCCATGTCTGTTGGCAGTTGCAATAGTTTTGAAGTGCAAGGTAAGAAATGCATATGTCGTGATGAGATATGTCGTTGCATGTATGCGTGCATGGTATGAAGTATAATGTGCATGAATATATAGTGCAAGGCGGACGTCAGATAACTGGTACGCAGATCTAGGGCTACGGCCCCGAATACAATATAATTCTGTAATCCTGAGCTGGATCCTGAGGAAACCCAGAACATTAATTCTATGAGCAGTAATCCTAACGCTACTAGACCGTCTAGACTCTATATGTCAGCCGCTTCTTAAGTTGAATCTTAACTATAGCTAGCTATAGCCTTCTGCGTAGTCGCATTACCTACTACCTAGTATTTAGTAACAGTTTTTAGATAGTGACCAGATTTGATTTGATTTGATTTAATTCAAAGTAGGGCTTAACCTTAAATCAAATCTTAGCTCTAAGAAACTTTAGCATGATAGGGTCTATCAAATCCTATCAAATCTACTTCAAATCTGACCTTTTAACCTCAAATCTTCGAGGTCAATCCGTCATCCAATCTTTCAAATGAGTTAAAATGAGTTTTCGCACTTTTTTGTTCGGAAAAAAAAAAATTGATCATAAAAAGATTTTTTTATCGGTTTTATATGAATATGAACGTGCAAAACCTTTTAATTCTAAAGGTCTGTTCAGTGAAAAAGATGTTATCCAGTCTATATATTTTCCAGACATTCAAGTTTTGATTGAGGGTTTGAAGTGGTTTTTTATTGTGCTGTGGCAGTTTTTACATTTCTTTTTTAAAGTGTTTTGGGCCCTTCTTGGGCCTCCCCCTATCAAACTGATTAACGATGTCAAACAATCCTACAGGTCATACATAACAACAAGAAAATTCTAGTCTTAAATTAAGATTACTCTCTAGGATAACTCTAAGATACTAACTAAGATAAAAACTTATATGTAAACTCTTAGCTTTGACAATAGTTTATTAAAAACTTTATTATAATTTTGAGAGTCTTAATTTAGCTTTTAGTCTAGTTTTTAGTGATTTTCTTGTCTCTAAAGCTTTCTAGAATCTGCTAGTGGTGTTGACTGTGTCATGTCATCTCCAGTGCTGTCGAGAGTGACCTCTAGACTTCAACCTCAAATCTACCTTAAATCTGGTCAAACTTGAGCTTGAAGCTCAAATCAAATCAAATTAAATTAAACCAAATCAAATCCTATCAAATCAAATCTGGTCACTATTTTTAAAGCCATTTTTTTAATCTGTGAACCTTTTGACCTAGCTTTTGACTAGCTTAATGGCTTTTTTATGAATTCGGCTAACCAACAATCTGATAAATAAACTTAAAAATATTAAATATTACTGATTTATATATTACATAATAACTTACATTAATTACATTGTCATGTTGAACTAATTGAAGAATGATAGGAACATAGTAAAGAGAAGTGATGGTAGTAGATTGAATGGACAAAAGGAAAAGAAGTAAATCATTCATGCTATCTGAGACAGCCAGACGGCATGTGGGTGAATGCCTTAAACATAGACTCAGACTTCGAACCTATAGGGCCGTATAAACATAGTACGTATGGAAAGTTCCACATTGTGGAATTATTAGGAATTATATTATGGATCTGAAGTTCCACACTAGGATTCCACAAGAGAGTTGCACACTAGGATTCCACAGGAGAGTTCCACATGAAAGTTCCACACAGAAGTTCCACAAACAACCGAAATGAAACATGACACAAAATTAACATGTGGAATCGAATTGTGGAAAGTTCCACATGCGTCCACAAACAAAATCATCAAAATCGTCAGCCAATTGACCACCCAAAAACACACACAGAATTCCTGATTTCGGATCGACTTCTGACTTAGCGAAATTTATTCACTCCATTCAACCACTCTGGTACTTTGGGCAACTGCGCTCACAGCTACCTTCGGACTAACAACCCTTACTGTCAACTTCACTCATCACTCTAGCTTCTTCTAGTTCACTCTCATCATCATCATCATTCACCATCGCTATCGGCCCATAAACGAGCGTCTAACGTTCGGCTGGTTCAATACGCAGCTGGACACACTGCTAGGGCAGTCCTCTCCCACGAAGGAAGATAACACAGGCAAGAACGGCTTTCCCGTGACGGCCACTCACTGAATTCCCGCGGCAAGGCAGAGTGGTCTTACATCATCACACAGAACGCGTGGTCTTGTCCTCTTTCTGCCGAAATCTAGCTCAATCAGAAGAAAGAAGAGCCAGAGAACCTTCATTCTGATAGGCTAGGTTAGGTTGCGCCCTTTCACCTTCATATCTCGCCCCAAAGCTCCTTCTAGCCTGCCTGTTTTGAGGCAGACGGTGGTAGAATGACGGAGACGGCTGAAGAGACGGGCAAAAACGGTAGCCTGGCTTGGCTTTGTCCCCATTCCGCGAACCACTTCCCAAAAAGGGAGAAAACCTCATCCGTCTGACCCCGTTGCCAGTGTTTCGCACTCAGCACGCGTGCGCGCCAACTGTTTGTGCTGTCCAACTGCAGGTCGGTGAGGTTCACTCTAGCTACTCGCTACTCTAGGGATTCGACTCTCTTCTGACTAGCTAACTAAAGAGTCTGCACTCTGTCTGATTTCGGGGTCAGAGGAGTACAGAACGACATGCAGTCACGAGTCGATACAAGTTGGATGCATGTATCTTTCATATTCTTTCTTCCTCTTGTCCTTACTCTGATACAGACAAAAAAATGCGATGTCCATCCAATTTCAGTCATTTTCTAATATGCACTTGACAAATTTGATGCACAAAACAGGAGAAAAAGACGCGCGCGCGCGCGCACACACACACACACACACACAGAGCTGCGATAAACAATGCAAGCTATCCCTTTCTCACCTGGAATAAGCGAAGTTCTGTCAAATGCTTCACGCCACGAAGGATGCAAAGCGAGCGAGCGCGCGAAAGAAAGAAAGAAAGAAAGAATGGAAGGAACGAAAGAAAGAAAGAAAAAAAAAAAGGAAGAAAGACAGGAAGGAAGGAAGGAATAGAGTAAGAAAGAAGTAACGAGATGGAAGGAAAGGAAGGTTCGAAGGAAAGGAAGGGAAGGAAGTAGGGAAGTAAGGAAGGAAGGAAGGAAGGAAGGAAAGAAGGCAGAAAGGCCTAAGGAACGAAAAAGATAAAGCGGACAGACGCGCGAGAAATGCTAGGGAGGCCGGCAACTCGTGGAATGAGAAGAGGATTGAAAAGCCAAACAAACGACCATTTACGCTCTGAATGCTTCGGGTCTCCATGCAGAATTTATGATCCTTTACCTTCCTGCCTCCCGCATCGCCTTTCTTCCTCTTGCCCCCCGCCCTGCCGGCTTTTGAAAAAATTCACGTCTCTCCTCTTTTCCTCAACGAAAAACAGAGCTTGGACGATCGCACACCAAAACCATGAAAGAAAGATGCACGCACGAGAGAGACCATTGATGAGTCCATCCATTGTCGATACAAATATTTCGATGCGATACAAATATTTTGACTGACGGAATCAAGTGAGTGATGAAGGACAAAATTATGGCCTCAACCGAGCTATCATGTTCCGCACTTTCTTTCCCCTCTCCTGTCCCCCCCTTCTGTCTTCCTCCACACACACAAATAGAAGCACGCACATTGCGATGACATGTAGGGGGGGGGGGGCTCAAGAAGGCGCCGGGAAACAAAGAAGTTAAATAGAGCCCAAAGACCTCATGCAGACACACATTAATTATCTCTCCTGCCCCCTCTTTCTCTTCCCCCCCGTGCCCCCGCCTGTCCACTCGCCGAGTCCCAAACTTTGAAACCTCGAGGGCAGGTGGTTGAACAGACACCGGTCGCCGAATCTGCACGCGCACGCATGCAATGACGTGGACGGTCGGTGGAACGATAAGCTCGGAATGAAGCTGCTGGGGTGCCATGCAGGAGGACATTACAGAACACACACACTCGTGGTGTCTTCTTCATTCATTCGATCATCCAAAGAGCGAGCGAGTGCATGCACACACACACACACACACACACGCGTGCGCCGAGTAAGTTCGTTCAGCACTAGGAAGTTCCTCAAGGAACAAGTGGGGAGTCAATCATATGAAGCAGTCCGTGTAGACTAACGGTAGGTCCGCATTCGAATGATTGTTCATTCAATCGGTCGGTAGGAAAGAAAAGTTGACCCCTGAAACTGAATTGGATTGGATGTACATGCAAGGCCAAAAGGAAGGAAGGAAGGAAGGAAGGAAGAAAAGAAAGGAGGCGAGAAAGAAAGGCAGGCAGGGAGATGGGAAGACAGGTCAGCAGGTCGAATTCAAGTTGAGTCTCTGCAGAGCCCCTGCAGACTGACTGACTGACGGGCATGTTCCTGTCTCTGCCATGTACTTGCAGTAAGGGGGAAGGCCTTCCTGTCCCTCTGTGGACGTCTCTGGGTGCATGTAGGTGCAGAAGTCTTTCTGGTGCCGCCGGAGGTCTGTGCAGACCCCCGTGTGAAGTCTTTGCACAGGGCCAGGGCGAAGCATGCGGCAGCGTTTAATCTCCTCCTCCCTTACGTTTCTGTATTCCTGAGAAATCGTTCTCTCTCCTCTTCCCTTGCTCTTCTGTTTTCCTGAGAAACCCGCTCTCTCTCCTCTTCCCTTGCTTTTCTGTATTCCTGAGAAAGCCGCTCTCTCTCCATACCGTAACGACGCTGTTCTTCTTCCCTTTCTCTGCGGCCCTCTTCTCTTCTCCGACGTTTCTCTTCCCGTATCAGCCTGCTTTCCTCATCATCCACCCTTTCCCCCCTCTGCCTTTCGGCTGAAAAGTCTTCCATTGACGCCCAAACCTTCTCGTCAACCCTCACTGCAGAATTCTGCAGCCCCCCCCTCCCGTGAGAGGAGAAGCACACTCGTCTGAGTCGGCCAAGAAGTTTCTCAAACGGGCGCACGCCCAGACTCTTCTTGTAGTAGCAACGGGCGGAAACTAGGTCCCCGGGCATACGCGAGGCATTTAGGTTCAAAGCCCGGAAGAGCCACAGAGCCCCCTCTCGGGGTTTGCGTGCCGTCCCCTTTCCCCCGAGACACATTTTGCCCAAATCGGCAAGAACGTCGGTGGCATGGGAGAGGAGGTGACCTTTCTGAAATTCACAGACGGTCGGAGACGGAATCGGACGGAGTTTCAGAGCATCAACGGAATGCATGCCGCTCAGATACCACACACAAGCAGATGCAGGGTCAGCCTGCTGCTGAGTGTGTGACGAGAACTCTGTTTTCCCTCCTTTCTTTGTCGACATCTCAGCAAACGCCCCCCCACATTGAGGGAATGCAAGGGGGTGGGAAGTTGCAGCGTTCTCTTGATGATCATTCTCTTTGTTTTCCTCCTTCTGTTTCCTAGTCTGAGAGCTGGCTCTCTCCCCTCCCTCCCCTTTTGCTTCTGTGGTTTGTCTGAAATGGTCCTGCAAGACCTTCGCTGCCTTCTCACTCTGTTCTCTGAACAGCGCAGCCTCAAGGAGACGCACGCACTCGGCGTGTCCTTTTTTCTTCGCAATCGAGAGGGCTGTGTCGTGGCCGTCACAGCTGAGAGAGGACTTTGGATGCAGGTCTGCACCTTCACGAGAAGAAAGGAGACGACCGACGGGTGACCGAATCGGCACGCAGCCACGAGAGCTGTGTCTTTTCTCCATGTATACTCATTGATTACCGCTGACATTTCCGTCTCGGTCCATAAACCACACGCTTCTATGTCCCCCCCCTCCTCTACACAACGCCTCACACCCCCTAGATCGCCTCGCATCGCACAGAGAACGATCGGAGGGTCCTCACGGACACGGACAGACTCACGTGGACCGAAGTAGCGCTTGATCATTTTCGTCTTCCACGGAGGCTCCTCCTCCTCCCCCCCCTCCTCCTCCTCCCACTCGAATGCTTCTTCGTCCTCCTCTCCTTCGTCGGACTGTCGGGGTCTCTCTCCGTCGCCTGCCGATTCGAACATATCCCTGCAGGCAGGCAGCATCAGCGCGTGATTGTCTATTAATTACTTTTGTCGATCGATAGCGCATGACACATGATCGTTACTTTCTTCAGACTTCACCCGCACACTCATTCGGGCGGGCGCTGCTCATGAAAAAAAAACAAGGGATTCAGAGGATTACACACACGATCCTCCCTCTCCTTTGATGGGGCAGAGGAGAGTAGAGGGGAGCCGGCAAAAACCATTGGCAGCAGCTGCATGTATTCTCTGCATGGAAATTGAATACGGATAGATGGTCAGATGTTACTGCAGAATGAAAACAGAACGACAAAAAGAAATTGCGAAGTTAGAGGATGGAATGAGGAAGAAGAGAAAGTGCGCCAGATGAGAAGGAATTACAGAGAGAAAAGAACAGATGCTACGGAGGAAGGATTGCGAAGAAGTAACAGCATGCACTCTCGATCAACAACCCTTGGCTTCCCTTCATTTTTCTTTCTGCCGCCAAACCAACCAACCAACTGACCCTTGAGAAAAGAGACTTTTGGGTGAAAGCGGACCCAGCGGAGGAGTCTGACGATTCCCCCCCCCCGTGTCTGACTCAACTTCCATGGTCCTTCTCTTCTCCCCATTCCCCCCATGACTCGGGAGGAACGGAACTTCCCTCTCCTGTCGGAGAATCCCGCCTCCCCCTCCCCCTTCGGACGAGACAGAGGAGGACCCTTTGTTGGCGTGCGACGACAGCGTCCCTTCCTCCTGTCTCCCCGAGGATAGCCCCCACTGTTCGCACTTGGCGTGAGAGTGGGAGTTCGGGTTGGGGGGAGGTTTCCGTTTCTCGACAGGGAAAGGGGTGCGCTTGAAGGAGGGCACAGCAGTGGAGAGCCAGGCAGGTCTGGAGGCGAATGTTGTGCTCCATGCAGAAATTCCCGTAGGCAGGGGGTGGATGAGGGAGAGAGAGAGACAAAAAACACAGCCAGCCGGTCAGCCCCTCGTTGTGGCATGAGCGAGGCATGCAGGAACCACCGCATGATTGACAAGGGGGGATGCACAGACGGCAATTTATCAGGGCAAGGTGGGGCTGTAAAGGAGGGGAGGAGACGGCAAAAAACACAGCCGTCCCAGCACATTTATCCAGCTAGGAATGGAGCAAAGGGAACAGATCCGGATGGAATCCCAAAGGGAAACGATATCAGCCAACCAACCACAGGCCAAATTGAAGATCAATTCGAGTCGAGAAGACCAACACATACACACACACACGCACACGCACACGCACACACACACACACACCAGATGGGCTGAAGGAGACAGAAAGACTGACGTTCGCGCCTTTGAATCAAAGCAGTGCATCGAGACACCCCCCCCCTTCTTCTGTTCACTCTCTGCTGCTGTGTCTTTCCTTTTGGCCTCCTGCCATCGAGACGCCCCAGAGTCCCCCCTCGGCCCTCCATTCCCCTTCATCTTCCAAGGCTCAGCATGCCCAAAACTGCTGTTAACCCCCCCCGGCGGTTTGTGACTCCAGACTGCTGCTGGTGGCCTGCTGCTGCTGCTGCTGCACGCCAGCTGTTCCCTTCCCCTGCTGTTTCCTTAAGGGAGTGGCACCGACCGGTTGGGGGGGACCCGGGCGGGCCTCTGCGGCTGCCCATGTGCACCTTTACTGACAGCACGCATCAGGGGGTTCTTTAGAAAAGGGTTCATCCAGGCAAGGGCTGAGCCTGGAACTGAAAATGCAAGTGTACAATTGCCTGAACGAAAAGGATCTGCACCTCCAGGTCTCCCAGAGAGTCCTTCAGGTTTCTTTCGTCTCGGCACTCCTGCGAGTCCTCTTGGACGAAATTCAGACAGACACAAAAAAAGAACGAGGGATGAAAAACATCATCAAACAGCGCAGCGGCAGCGTAGAGCCAGGGAGGGCAAAAAAGGAAAGAAAAAGAAAAAGACAGAGAGAGCATGCAAACAGAAGTGCCAGACCAATGCAGGGATGCAGAAGAAGAATGCACAGCTAGGGCGGAAAATGGGACAAAGAGCACCACAACATGCGAGAGGACCATTGAGAGGCAACACACACAACGAATTAGAAGTAAAGACGCACAGGAAAGAAGGAAGAGAAGGAAGGGAGGCAGGGAGGGAAGGAAGGGAAGGAAAGAGCAGGAACGAATGAGAGAGCGACGCACGGCAGAAAGAGGGAGAGAGAAAGAAAGAGAGGAAAGAGAGAGGGGGGGGAGGGGGCGGGGGGGAGCGGGAGGGAGAGAGAGAGGGAGAGAGAAAGCACGCATCCATCTGTCTATGCTTGTGGCTTGCCTTACCCAGGCCAGCTTTGGAGAGGAACCCCTCTGTTTCTGTCCGCCTCTTTCTCTCGATTGGATCCTGCTCATGTAAAGTGAAGCTCCACGACTCCTGCGACACTCTGGTGTTGCTCTTGAAATCTCCATGCGATGCTTTGAAATGCAGAGTGACTGGACGGTCAAAGCACAGGGTCAAGAGAGGATCCTCGTCCACGACTTGGCATTCTTCCGGGACAAATTGCTGCACAGACAGGAAGGAAGAACCGGGCGAAATCGGTGCACAGGCAGGCAGGCAGGCAGGAAGGAAGGAAGGAAGGAAGGAAGGAAAGAAGGAAGGAAGGAAGGAAGGAAGGAAGGAAAGAAGGAAAGAAAGAAAGAAAAAAAAGAAAGAAAGAAAGAAAGAAAGAAAGAAAGGAAGGAAAGAAGGAAAGAAGGAAAGAAGGAAAGAAAGAAGGAAGGAAGGAAAGAAGGAAGGAAGGAAGGAAGAACAGACACGAGAGTCCAAAGCCCTGCTGTTCCCGTCCCCCTTTCTCTTTCGTCTATCCCACCCCCACAGACACACGTAGACGCATACACACACAGTACGCTGGCTGGGTCAGAAAAAGGGAATCGAAAGAAGGGAAACTAGATAGAGAACGAGACGGTGAAAACAAGACGGGGAAAAAACATAAATTAAAAAAGGCAACGGGAAGATCAATTATTCCTCCACACTAGCCTCCACAGCTCTTAATTCCTTTTTTGGATTCGATTCCGTGCACTTCTCTCCCAGCTGACCCACTCTTGCTTACCTACGTTGACGTATGGGAACGCGAAGACAGAGAGCAGGGACCAAGGGAATGGAGAGAAGTGGGAGAGACCATGAAGGACCAACAAGAAAAGGGAACAGCTGAACACGCTGAATATCAGTCAGGAGGTTTCACAAACCAAACCAAGCCAAGCCACAGACCGACCATGTAGGCAAAGGCGGTCCCAGTCTTCGAACAAAAGCAGAGAGTAACAATGCCACCGGTCTTGGTGATGTCAATCTTCCCAAGAGGAATCTGACTCTTCTTCACCGACAGGCTTCCTGAAATATTCACCTCGTGAAACCTGCTCATTTTCACTGTCCAAAAGCCAACGGTTAATCCCACTTAAATAAGTGTGTTCCAGATTCGGCCAATTCCACGCAGTCAGTCACGATCGGGAGGGTCAAGTTCGGGATGACGGTTTCGGCATACAAATATCTTCGCCGAGCTGCCCCTCATGCAGGCTCTGGAACTAAGGAGACCGCATATGTCAGACTGAACAACTGTAGCGTGCGATGACAGAATCGAGAAACCTGTTTAATTCTCGTCAGATCCACAAGGCTTCGATCCAGCAGAAAATCTGTACACGAGCTCGTGTCACAGATGGATCATATGACGAAACCCAATCCGACAGAAATGGACTCAACAGATACTCTGACATTGAACAGACTCCAAAGTGGTGCAGAGCCCGAGAAATCCCGTCGGAGAATGCCCGAGACCGATCGCCGCGCGCGCAGCTGCGCATACCCTGGACATTAATTTGTGTGCATTTTTATAAAAAATAAATTATAGATGCATTCAACTTTAAAGAAATCTAGTCCTGAAGAAAATTTACTTTTCAAATCATTTACTGTCATTTAACATTGACATGAAACTTTTCTTTCCTTGCA
>JAHBMJ010000303.1:22402-50798 GCA_018398765.1 Chromera velia | reverse complement strand
AGCTCCCAAAGTTCATCGCGCTTATTCTTCCCCCACCCGTCCACCAGCACCACTCGCCCCTTCAAAGCTGCCGACTGAGGATTGGACGGGTGCACTACGGCCTCGAGCGTGCCGGACATCTGACCAAGAAGAAAACTTCCGCCCACCTCGTCCCTCCCCAACTCCCCCCCAAAATCGTTCTTCCGAACATCCAACAGGCGGACACCCGACAGCACACCATCTCTGCAGGCAGACCCAAACGCCTCCGCCCCTCGTGCCCCCACATCGCAATTTTGTGCCCTGAGGGACGAAAGCTCCGGCAATGCGCCCCCTCTGATGATCTCGAGAAGCGCCGACGCACCACCGTCCCCAAAGCTACATCCGGAAACATTCAGGGACTGGAGAGCCAACATCTGGCCCTGCTCGAGCATGCGGCAGATCGCACCATGAAGCTCTTTGTTTTCCTCTCCCGCGACGGCTCTCTCGAACTCGGGACGGGATACCTGGCATTTCCGGAAGGGAAGGGAAGGGAGGGAAAAGGAGGGATGGAAGGGTCAGAAGAGTGCATGGGGAGAAGATGTATCTCCCCTCCCCCCACAGGCACAGCAAGACCGGCAGGTAAAAGGCCGCGAAGAAGATAGAGAAACTGAGAGCGAGAGAGAGTGAAAGGAAGAGAGAAAGGAAAGGAGAACGCCAAAAAGAAACAGGAGAGCGAAAAAGGAAAGAAATGGAACATTGAACACTGATGAAACGGAACGGCTGAGGACCACCTTCTGAAATAAAAAACAAAACACGAGACAAAGGCGCTCAGAGGGATGGAGGGATGCATCTCCCCCCCCTCACATACCTATTCACCCACTCACCTGAAGATCAGTCAGACCAGGCATTCTCCCCGCAACAAACTCCTGAGAGAATCCCTGAACATCTTCAGCCATCTGCAGCCGCACCTGCATCTTCTTCAGCTCTGCTAAGTCTCCTCGTTGCAGCTGCAGTCACGAAGGAGGGGATCGGACAGAGATTGAATGAAAGACGATGGCCGAAAGGAGAGGAGAAAACAAGACACACACACACACATACATACACACACACACAACACACACACACACAACACATACACACACACACACACACACACACACACACACATACACACTCACACATACACACACACACACACACACACACACACAAACACACAAACGCACACACACAAACATACACACACGCACACACACACACGCACACACACACACACACACACACACACACAGAGAGAGAGAGAGAGAGAGAGAGAGAGCGAGAAGGCTGAGAAGCTTTTAGTCTTGCGGCTCTTCATAGCCTCTCCGCTCTTCCTCAACAAACAGCGACCGGTCAGGTCACCCAAGTGCCATCCATCCATCCCGACCTGTTCGACGACGAACGCTCTGTTTTCAACGGAGACCACGATCTCCCGCTTTGCCTTAATGAGCGCCTGGAGCGCCATCTTGCGCCTTTTCGACTCAACAATCACCAGACGCACCACAAACGAGGAAAGGGTGCAGAAGAAGTTCGCAGCCTGCGGAAAGACAGATAGATGTTTTTCTTCTTTTCGTCAGACAGTCCATATTTTCTTTCTTCTGACAGACAGGCAGACAGAGAAGATGATCTTTTTCTGTTCTCTTTCTTCCTCTTACTGCAGTACCAGATAAACAAACAGCCTCTCGGGGAGGCAGGACGACAGACAGACAGCTGAGAGACAATCGAATGACGGCAATGGAGAGAGTAGTGGAGCTAGGTAGTGGAGAAGATCTCTTCTATGAGGGCTGCAGAGAGAGAAGCTGAGCTTGACCACAAACCTACCTGGAGAGAATAGAGCCCCTTGATCGTGGAAAACGCCACCGCAGCGTTGAACCCCATCGACGTTACATCCTCTACTATGAACAGAACCTCCGCCCAGTTGCCAACGAACGCTTCCTTCTCCTCCAAAGCCCAGTCTTCCTCTTCGCCCCCTTCCGCCTGCCCACCCCCCCCCTCCTCGTCCTCTTCGTACTGATCAACCGCCTCCACCCGCGCCCCCCCGGACCGCCAGTGTTGCCAAGTTCTCTCGGGGTCCAGGGCGCCCGCCACCACGGCGGCAGGGAAGATCAGGGGATACAGGAACGCCTTCAGCATCCAACCCTGGGGGCCGCTTAGAATTTTTAGAATTTCACGACGCCGGTGCACTGCAATCTGCATGCACTCACAAATCCAGAGCCAAACATACATACACACACACACACACACACACACACACACATACAGAGAGAGACACACACATACAGAGAGAGAGAGAGAGACAGAGAGACAGAGAGAAAGAGGGAGAGGGAGCAAGAGAACGAGTAAGAGAAAGAGAGAGAGGAAATGGCCATTGCCGAGGGACGGTGGCAAAGTGCAAGTACGCAGACATGTGGTGGGTCACATATCCCATAGATGAAGGGACCTGAGTCTCTCAGACAGAGCCACATGACACCGGGGTATCCTCAGGGAGCGGCCCCAGCAGACGCCCGTGCCTTAAAAGAATTCCACACTCAGGCAGACGTTGGGACAAGACGAGGAAAGGAGGACAAAATACGGTCTCGTACCTGAGTCGCGACTGTACCGAGAAACGAGTACAGGCAGACACCGAAAGTGCCGGCTGCCCAGGCGCCAGCAGGAAGAAAGAGCAGTGCCTCGGAACGAAGCCGCGGGTCCTTCAGAATCTGAATGCAAATACACAGTGGAACGAATGTGCACACACACACATGCATGCACACTTACGCACACACACACACACACACACATATATATATATATATATATAGGGGGGGGGGGAGGTATGTATGTATACACCTGTAGATATGAACCGAGATTTTAAAAAAGCCTGCCCACACTGCAGCACGCAATAACAAATTTATGGAAGTGTACGCGTGGAGCGCGGTAGAAAGTAAGGAGGAGCCCAAGGCGGGGAGTCAGAAGAAAGAGGTAGATACTGCCTGCAAGACACCATGTATAATACAAAACGGAGGCGAACGAAGAAATAACAGGACCAGGGAAGGCCGACAGGCTGCCCACCTGCCACGACGAGAGCCCAAAAATTCCATTTTTTCAGAAAAATATGCAAATTCTATTTTCATCGTGCGGGCCCATCTGCTGTAAAAATCGAATTTGAGCGCCACCAACCAACCTGCCACGATGAGACCCCGTCCTGAAGACAATCCACCGTCTCGTTCACAACGGCCTCACCAAACCATGCACTTGACTTCAACACGCGCACTCCCGCAGGCAGATTTTCCATGTTCTCTTCATCCTCCTTCCCCCCTGGCTCTCCACCTTCCACCGGAAGGAGGGCAAGCTCCTCATCTCCTCCAGTTTGCATGGCTCCTTCGCTACTGCAGCGTCCCACACACACACACACACACACACGCATATGAGCGCACACATGCACACAGATGTACGCAACTCACGCGACGAAGGCAACCCATGTTCGTGGTAGAGGGGACATGCACGAATGCGTGAAGGAAGCACAGGGGGGGGCAGAGAAGACGGAGGGAGGGCGCAGCATCACAGACAGCGTGGTCCGGCAGTCAGCAATGCAGCACTCCGCCTTCCGAGCTAGTGTCACCCACTGTTCTCTGACCCCCCCAAGAGTCCGACATACACATACCAAATCTCCACGTGCCACCCCACAGACTATTCCGTGCCCCTCCCTCTTGACATCGAACCCACCCTGCGTCGACAGAACGCAACTGCTGAATGCGCGCGACACTCTCGGCAAAAAGGGCGGCTCGGCAGACGAGCATGACGAGGAAGATCACGGCCGACATGAGCAGGTTGAGGAAAAAGAAGGAGGTGAACGACTGATCGTACTGCAGGATCATCAGGAGGGAGAACGCCATCGAAAATCCGTCCTCAGTCACCAGCAGGGGGAGGTGAATGAAGGCTGTGACGACCCGAGTCCGGTGCGTCGCGATCTGCCCCTCTCGGCTCCGTCGTTCCAGCTCTGTCCGGTTCCGGGCCCTGTCCCTGTGCTGTTTTGCCCTCCGCTCCTTCACGTACTCGAATAGGTCGCACGCGATGGAGAGCAGGGACGAGACAAGCGTGGACAGGAAGACGTACCATGCCCAGTCGCCCACTTTGATCCCGTGGAAGACCTGACTGGCGACTTCAGGGAGGGTGTGGATGACAAGCAGGTAGGCCATGAGGTCAGATATGATGTCAGAGACTTGGGCAATTAACTTCACGCCGAACCCTCCGAAGAAGGAGACGACGTGCTCGAAGTAGAACCTCTTTACATGAGCTAGCATGGTCCCTTTTTCCACCCTTGACTTTCTCTCTTCCCGTTTATTCTCTTCAGTCTCTTCTCCGTCAATAAAATCTCTACACTGCCGCTGCCCCAGGAAGTATGTTGTGCACTCTACTTTATGGATAGAAAGGTCTGCACCTGGGCTGTCACTCAGGATCCGTTACGACGCTGCGATCAACACAAATCACAAGATCTGCAGCATTGCGTTCTAATTCTCGAACTGACAGCAAACTTTTCCTAGTGAAGACATGCCAAGACCTCTCTAAGGAGGTCAAAATTTTCGAGACAGCTGTGCCTTACTCCGTTATCCTTTGTGAGGTTGGATTAGGCGATGGAATGGATGGAAGACGGAAACAACACGTGCTTGCATGTGCAACACACACAAGCCGTGTCCCTCGAGCCACGGTATCTGTAGCCCAAACCGAAACGAAAACTCGAGGGTGCATGAGCCCAACACCTTGCCGCGCGAATTCCGCCACACACCATGGAGATCTGGGCGCCGCCGAGCGCGATGCAGCGACGCCTTCTAGCATCTAAGCAGCGCCTTGCATACTTTTTTTAAAAAAAGAATATTTTCATTAATTTAAAAACTTTTTCTCTCTGGTTTGTGACCTGTTTTATCCTGTTTTCATAGTGGGATTCAGTCTAAGTTTCACTTTTTCTGAATTTATGACATAATATGCAAAAGTACGAAATGATATTAAATTTTATGAACCCCCCTGACACTTCAGTAAACTTGAAACGCCACGCCGTAGGCGCAGCCAGACTTGAAACGTCTGCACCGCAGGCGCGGCTTAACTTGAAAGTAGCGTGCCGAAGGCGTGGCCAAAATAAAGTATACTTGAATTTTTTTGTGGAAGACGCAGACAGTCTTGAAAGAACCGTGCCGCAGGCGCGGCCAGCATTGAAAAATCTATTTCAAGACAGACTAAAGTGTTACAGGGGTTGTTTTCTTAAGTTTAGATGTTTCCTATTCGGAACCGAGGCCGTTCCACATGCTGTCTAAACTTATTTCAGAGGTATAGCCCCCCCCCAACATTCCTTTGGGAGGGGGCGTAACTATGAACTATAGGCTATGCCCCCCCCCTCTTATTCAAATTTTGAACTAAAGGGGGAGGACAGTGGGGAAGAGCATGGGGAGGGCATACCCCTATATCCCCCTCTAAGTTTAGCCAGCATACCGAATGAAAAGTAGAGTCTCACCTCTTTTGAGATTCCTCCAGTAGAATTCTATAGGCCCTCCCGTATCGATCCTCTAGCCTATCTAGAGAACTCCTCAAACTGCTATACTCCCGAATTCCTGGCCCTCTCCTATTAGAGGACCACAGCAAATACGTCACCCTAATGTACTCGTCTAGACCGATACAGATAATCAGAAATAAATATATGATCAGTCTCTTCACCAGACAGAAAATCTATGAACCCCCACAATCTACAGTACGCTCCTGCTGGTGGCCTTGTGCATTACTCAGAGCACAAGAGAACCACAGGGACATATAGGGCAAAGTACAGATCCAACACATGAAGCTCTGTCAATCCCTAAGTCACGTCTCTCATTCAGACGGACGGTAACCGCCGTGCACGTCTGTCTGACTGTCTGGAAATTAATTTGGGACCAGAATTAATTCTGAAGCCTCCGATGGCATAACCGCACCATCGGCCTAATTGAATCCCATATGAAAGCCCGGAGCATACACCACCACGGTGAGTGCCTCGGGTGTATTTCTAACACCAAAGTGCATGCAGGCCATACCATGGAACTCACAACATGCACACCTCTGTCGCAGGCGCCCCGCTACCCCGTGTGGACGGGCCACCGCGCATGCGTCACTCCTTTCTCTGGCTTGGGGCGAAGGGACGAATGGAAAGGCCGGGACCGGAATTCACCCTCCGCGAATCCGACCAGGAATGGGACCATCGTTTTCTTTTACACACCTCCTCCCAAGCCCTCGAGGAAAGACTATGGAGCACGCAGCATAACACACCCCTCTCTGACGAGGGGGATCGGGAAGCATAAGAAAAGACCTTTCTTTAATCACCCGGCTCCCCAATTTTCCTTTTCCTCTTTTTCTGATGCTCAACCATTGCCTGCCAGCCACCGCAACTGGCGACCTAATGGGAGCGTCCTTCTTTTATCTAAAGGACCTCTATATGCAGGCAGAGTAATCCGCATATGCAAACAGGCAATTGCTACCGGAGGCTCCTGTGCAAGCACAGACGAGTCCCTACAGCGAGAAGCACCGCTTCCCATCCGAGCAAATCATAAAAATACGGCATCCCCCGAACTGCTCAAACACTGCCCCGCTACTACGGCCAGCAACCCAGAATGTGCGCTCATAGGTTGGACGCAGCCATGCCAGGACGTGCCCCTAACACACCCAGCTCAAAACGCCTACACGTTGAAAAGATATGCATGGAAGGGATTGCCATAGGTCCTCCCCTTTCCCCACACCCGAAACGGAGACTGCTTTTCCTTCCAACCAACACCGCACAATCATAAAAGAATTACTCATGTATCATTTACCTCTTCTCTCCTCATTTTTTTTTTTGTGCTCTCACGCGCCGTCCTCTACAGATGTCATTTATTATCCTTTAATAAGTGAGAGCACACCGGGCTCACGCATGTACAGGGCAAACATGGAAAGGGATACCAGCCAACCGGGCTGGAAGAACAGAACAAAACGAAACCACACCGAAAAAAGCGAAAGGAACAGCGCAGAAAAACACAAGCCCCGAGCCCATGCCTACTTATGCTAATGAACGCATGGGACACACAGCCCATCTGCCTCCAGATGGAGCCTCGCCCCACACGCAGAGAACCGAAGACATCTAGCATGTAGGAGCCCGCGCTACCTGTCATGCTTCCTGCTCCGGACGGACCCTGCTCTGAACGTATGAAAGAAATAAAAGAAAAAAAAGGTAAACTAAACACAAGCATTCCTCATGCAAACCAAAATGCAGTTCATTGGAAACCAAGAGCCTTTGACAGCCTCGGCATGCCTTGCCCCCCTGGCAAGGAGACCTATTCTTCCAGAACAGGCCTGGCAAAAGCAAAGTCCTTACCCCCTTCTCCCCCAGTATTTCTTTTCCTTCTTTCACGGACTTGTACATATGGTATGTGTGGATAGCCCCGCGATCACCACAAAAGGAAGGGAAAATGTTCTACATGCTGTGCCCACCCTACTCTAGTTCAGGTCGGCAATGGGTTAGGCCCCCTAACGTAAACCGGCAGCTCAAGGAAAACATGACTGCAAAAGGTCTCTGCCTACATAGACAGGACGGGAAGGCCTTTCCCTCCCAGCTCCTTTCCGTCTGTGAAGAAGAATTTAAAACGGAAAACCTGAAGATGCCCACACCCGGCTAGCGTTCACCGACCATGCACGCCCCTATGATGTGACAAGCTTCCCCGGGCCATACGGAAATCCAAACAAAGAAGAAAGAGGGAGAGAAAACAAATATATAAAAACGAACTGCACTTCAAGGAAGGTGCCCCCGAGGCACCCCCTACCCCTTCATGCATGCCTTGCGAAAACAATTAAAAATTATAGGAGAGCCACCATGCACTCCCCTGACCTTCTGGGGAAAGGATTTCATAAATACAAACCAACAAAACCGAACATACCCGGACTTACACTCATCCTTAACCTAACCTCCCAGAGTGGAGGACAGGCTTCAGGCAGGATAAGCTGCCGGCAGAGGAAAGAAGCACCTATAACACACCTGAGCTCTCATTCTCACCCAAAATGCCCCCTGCACTTGGATCAGGTCTCTTTTGCACGGTAGTTACACATCCGACTGGAACAGTTCATTCATGAACGCAGGGCGCCCTTGCGATTCTGCTAAAGTGCTGTGTATAGAGAGACGAGACAAAGAGACAAAAAGTTTCAGTATGCGCACAGTGGTCTTTCCCCTTGCCTAGGCTGCCACCTGCCAGACGTGATGCTCTCCATGAGCACCCTCCCCCCTTTCTATCTACATTCTCCCGTGGTTTCACTCGGGGGTGATGCAAAGCCCTGCAGGGAGTGAGACGAAAGTACAGATCAAAGCGTCGGTCAGGCAGTACGCCAACTCTATCACCACAACGGATCGCAGACAGGCAGCCAGGTCATAAATGGATGCAAAAAAAAAAATTATTCACGCTAAAGTTTCAAGCCTCCTCATACCAGCTGATAGCGTTCTCTCAGGCTGCCTAACTAGTCTGGCCAGGCCCATTCTGCTCAAAACGGAGGAAGGAAAACGCACAGGGATCGGACTGTTTGAGTGCTTCGGGCACTCACCTTCGCCGCGAAAACAGCCCGTCCTAGAGCCCGTCTGTTTCCTGCGCATGGATCTCTTATGCAGACGGGCACCAAACACAGAGTGCAAGACAACGGATACGAACAGACTGGGTAATGCCTCCTCATGAACGTTGGATCCACCCGCCCATACATCCCACGTAATTGACCTTAAACAGTCTACGCTCGTTTGTTCCACCCGAGCTGCCCCAAAAAATTGATACTCGGTTTACATGGAATTTGGGCCCGCTTATTGCATGGCCTCATGCATTGCCCGAGCATTGGATGCTTTGCCCATGATGCAGAGGCACATGCGCCAACTACGCCATAGCAGTGAATACAAGCAAACAAACACGAACACAAACAGGACGAGACAGAACAGGACAACTACCGAACATGTATGGCTGTGGAGGTGTACGGAAGGGTGCAGCGGAAGAGGACCTGCTCTTCTGGCTTTCTTGCTTTCCTGCCTAACTCTTCTTGCTCTCCTGCCTGGGTGAGCCCACGCCCACCCAGCAGGAGACCCCTTGTCTCCTGCCCCTCTTTCTTGTCACCTCCCCATCTAATCGCCTATCTGGGAGAACAGATTAACGAGAGAGAGAAATGGATAAAAGGGACGAACAGTACCTCTAGCCTATCTAGCTCCTTTTATGCCCAAACCCAAACCCCAGTCGTCCCCACCTTGAGCGAAAAACAAAAAACCTGTACACGCCTACCTGCAAAGGGACGACAGAAAGGAAAGAGCAGACGACAGAAACAGGACACAAAAGAGAGAAAGAAAAAGGCCCCGCACCCTTCCCCTCCAGAAGTTCCACGCCGCCGGATTTATGCCATCTCCCCACTGGGGAGGGCGCACTTGGTCATCATCTTCGCCACGTTCCTTGATCGTGCAATCCACTGGAGATCTGCCCCAAGGACACGCATCTCCTGAATGCACCACTCCAAAACGCCTTGTATAGTCATATTGGTCTGGGCCTTGCCAGACCGGAACTGGTCGTGGAGGGGGCCGGAGTCCATGTAGACAATTATACGGACCTTCTTGAGGCCTCACATTGCCTTAACGAGGGCAACGATGCCGAAGAGCTTCTTGAAAAGAAACTCAAAGGCGAGCACCTCCCCGGTGGTGGAAGACCCGACCTTCCTTCCCATCCCCTTGGTGGCCCACGCGATCCAGTTCTCCAGGAGGGACCGCAGCTCCCCTTACAACTTGATCGAGTGCAGGATCCTGACAACATAACGTAACCGTGCAGTATACGTCGCGAACTTGAACGCTGTGTCGAAGTACGCGTGCACGACGGGCACGAGCCCCACGCTCATGAAAACCCGCTTGTCAGAGTGCCTCTTCAGCATCTCGATGATGCGCACGACCGTCTTGAAAACGCGCCTGGAGGGCTTCGAAATCGATTGCGCTACCGTGTGGCCCCACACCGTATGGAGCGGATTCATCCTCATCCCCCACTGCAGAGTCCCGACTCCAGCATGGATCCGCTTCTCATACTGGTTGTCGACCTCCTCCTCGGTGGAGGGCTCAGCACTTTTGCCGTCCAAACCCTTCCAGGGTTTGCTCGGACGCTTCTCCTAGCGCTTCTCCTTCAAAATCTGCCATAGAGGAGCGGTGTCTGTGTTCTCGAGGTACAAGACCTGGGAGAGGTGTATCTCCTCCGTGGAGACTCTGGATATGTCCACTCCAGAAAACTTCCTCTCTGATCCCTCCCCAATCACACACATGGACCTAAAGCCCAGCCTCTTATTGAGGGTCTCCTGAAGGACCTTGTGCTCCTTCGGAGGGGCTCTAGTTAGCAAATCGTCTATCCAATTCATGACGATGGCTTGGGCTCTCCTTCCTTCAGGGGGAGTCTTGACTGCGATAGACGCGTCCACGCGCTTGAACCCCAACTCCTTGCACACCCCCTCTAACTTATGGTTGAAAAGCTGGGCCGCACAGGGCAGTCCGTAGAGGCCGATCTCCACCAAGTACGTGCCCCTGGGCTCGTACTTAGCCACCATCCTCCTCAGCTCCTCGTACTTGTCGTCAGGGATGTCCTTAAAGGGGTTCTCCTCAGGGACTCGAGGCAGCACAGAGGGTAGTGTTGCGCCGACCCGTTCAGCGTTATGATCCTTGGAGGTCAAGAAGGCAGTGGTCACATCCACCGCCCCCATCTCCATTCCTGTGGACACAATAAAAAGGCAGACGGTGTTGATCCCCGTGACGGAAGGCGTTCCGACGTAGGTGTCAATGAGTCGGCCGTCCAGGAAGCCCTTTGTGAAAAACCTTGCCTTAGGCTTCCGGCCCCCATCGTCCGTCTCTTTCCAAGTGCATCGCCAGCCCATGCCGACGACCGCCCGAACCTTGTTCCTTTTAACCCTCCTGCCGAGCGTCTAATTTCCCACAATGTTTACCAGCCACTCCTTCAGGGCAGCAAGCTTGTGAGACCCCAAGTCGATCTCCTCCTTTGTGGCAGGGAGCTGGGTAGAGCCCTTCTTGAAACGGCTCATCTCCTCCTCGTACACGGCAACTTCCATGAACAGGAACCCTGACCGAGGGTTCCTGGAGGAAAGGCAAGACAGGTGAGGAAGACTGCACCACCTACTCCTGGTGAGGCTCTTGGGCGTCCCAGCCCGTTTGGGACTGCCCTCTTCCCTCTCTTACGCCATCGCCCCAACGAACGACAGAATGCCTCTCTCCTCTTGGAAATCATCATTCCAGTTCCTCCCCGTCACCTCGGGTACTCTCCTTGCTCGCTCCTCCCTCAAAACCTCCATCGTATAGAGGGTGTTGAACCATTCCCACTGCAGGCCCTGCAAAACCTCATTCACCTTGTTCATCTCCTCAATCTCCTTCTTGGGCGGGTTCTGCCTCACGGTGGGACCTTCTCCTGCCCTGGGAAGTTTCCGACCCCCCAGGATACCCCACTTTTCATCCGAGGAGCTGCTGTCGCTCCCGAAGCCCAGACCGCTTGCCTTAAACGTCGACAGGCTTGCATTTGAGGCATACCCGTCCCCGTCCGTAGATGCTACCAGAGACGGAGGCTCCTCATCCGTCTCCATATTCTCCATAATAGGACCCAGTGGCTCAACTCCCCCAACCTCATTCCCTTCATCAGATGCCCCCTCGGTAGCAGGAGGACCCCCATGATCCTCCACTCGCTCCTCTCCGCCTGCGTTCGAAGGAACAACAGGTTGAGACTCAGTAGCCTCGGGGACAACACGTGACTCTCCCTCGACAGGTGGCACAGCAGGGACAGCAGAAAAGGAAGGCACAGCAGAGGAAGACGACGATGCGGAAGGTTCTGCAGACACCGTGTCTGCAGAGCCCTTCGCACCCCCTACCCTTTCTTCCTTCAGGAGTTTCCAGACTTCCACTTCACGGAGCTGGACGGGGTCATCAATTATGTGCACAGCCTCTTCGGGGACTCTCCCTCTCCGAATGTTGAACACGTACTTGATGAACAACCGTTTCACTCTCCTGTCCCTGATTTCCTTGACCTTGAAAGCGAGGGGGTCCCTTACTGAAAGATCGGGTGCAAGGTCTGCCTATCCGTAGCTCCTACACGCTTTTAAGTGGAGGGCCACAAGCTTTCTCCGGTTGTCCTTCTGGACAACTGCCCCCTTCAAGGGGTGGGCCTCCATCGACTGACGATCGTATGAGGAGAACTCCAGCGCAGCTGGACCCAAAACTCTCCTCTCTCAGATGGGAATTCCTTGGTCAGACCGGGACCTATCTGCGCCCCCCGGCTGCGTAAAAGGGTCGATCGGCCTATCCTCCGGTTCCGACTCGTCACCTCTACCCCTCTTGGCAGATGACTCTGCCCTTCTTTCGTCGTCTCCGTCATCCCCGGAGAAGATCCTTCTCCCAGACGATCTACGCGGTCGTCTGCGAGCCAATAGACGGAGGCGGGCCCTCTCCCTAACGGAGATGCCATGATATAGAGCTTGGGAAGATCCAGGAGGAGCGTCCCCCCCACCATCTCTACCTCCATCATCATCTGTTCCCCCGCCCCAGTCTCCTCCAGAATAACCCCCTGGAGGTGGGTC
Source organism: Chromera velia (assembly GCA_018398765.1). Classification (NCBI taxonomy): domain Eukaryota; family Chromeraceae; genus Chromera; species Chromera velia. Next base: position 38,210 of record JAHBMJ010000303.1, on the reverse strand, counting down.
GTATAGAGAATTGTCTAGAAGAGAGTCCCTGTGACCTCTATTTCCATCAAGAGGATCCCTCCCATCATCTCCATCGTGACGGTCTAGGTCTGACCCACTCGATCTGCCCCACAGCAGAGACTCAGAAGCAAAGGTGTCTTCCTCAGTGACTGTCTCCTCATCCTCAGCACCTGACAAATAAACGTAAGAGGACCCTTCGTCTCCCCTTCTCTCTCTGCCTGTCTTTGCTACCGATGCCTCCGAGAGCTCCTCCCAAGCTCGGTCCCCGCGGCCGACCTTGTTCTTGTCGACCCTGTCTCTGGGGTCCTTGGGAGGAACGACCTCTACCTTGGGGTCTTCTCTCTCGAACACGATGGGGCACGAGCGGTCATCGTGGTGCTTCAACCGGTGGAACATGCACCTGACTTGGTAGCACATCTCATACACGAGGCACCACGCCTTCTCATCTTCATTGCTTTCTGTCCCCCGGAACACGTCCCGAAAGTGTTTCATCATCCGATCTCCTCCTTCCGTATACGCTCGGATGCTCGCAGCCACCGGATCCAAGTCGTAGGAGCTCAGAAGAACATAGTTCTGGAACTCGATCTGCTTGTACCTGTAGTACCTCTCGGGAAAACTGATAGCCATGGACAGCCCGACTGTCCAGAACTTCTGCTCCAAAAGGGTCTAGTAGGCATACTCGGCTCCCGGGGGCTCAATCTGAGACAGACCGTCTGTCTCCCTCAATTCTCTGTCAGCCTCGATCCACTCCTGCTTGGGCCTATCCAAGTAGTTGAGCGCCGTATGCATGTAGTATTGCCCCCTACGCTTGCCCTCAGCCGTATCGGAAGCAATGGAGACTCGGAGACTCATCGAAGTGGTCCACCCCTCTAGGATCTCAATCCGACGGGGCTGTAGAGGTGAGTGCAGATAGACGCCCTAGTTCTATGACATGATCTTCTTGAGGCTATCTTCCTCAAGATCGAAACCCATGTCTCCAGGGAATACTCCACGTGCTTCCTGGATTTTGTCCTGCATCTTTGTTACACTCCTGCTTCTCCACAAGTCCCCCTTGATGCCCGTCATCAGTCGGGGGGCCAAGTAGTCCTTAAGGGTATCCAGGACCTCTCCCTGAGTGATCTCCCCCAAATCGGGGTAGAACATGAGCGCGAAACGACGAGTCCAAGCGTTATACACCCCCCGGCGGTACGTCATAAATACCGGCCGCTCCACTTTCTAATTATACCCCAGGGGCTCCCCGTCGGCCCCCAGGAGACGTTTCCCTTTCTTGTCGAAAAAGACGGGGCCTGGATCCTTCATCTTCCTTCCCCGCGAAGGGGCGCGAGTGTGCTGCCGCACCGTCCCAGGTGTGCGCAGCACCCCAGGGCTTGACGGGTCCAGGATGGTCCCTTTTATCGAGGAGCCGAGCAAGACAAGAAAATCCGGCAGCGGCGACTCCCCGGAGTCGATGGAAGCCCTGTTGGACACAGCAGGAGAGGAAGACCATGGTCGGGCGCCCGCCGCCCCCACTTTCCTTACCGAGGCCTTGGCTTAAGCAGGGGAGGGTTCGGAGGGCTCTGTAGGAGCAGGGGGAGGGAGGGAGGGAGACAGTGCAGAGGGGAGGGCAGAGGATGACGATGACGAAGCCGACGCCTGCGCCCCCGTGCTCAAAATCTCCTGATAGCCCTCACAAAGGTGAGTGAGGCGAGGGGCTTCCCGCAAGCCCACAACACCTTCGCCCTCATCAGCCAGCTGAAAAGAAAATTTCCTCGCCGGCCACTGTGTCCCTCGCTGCAACCCCTCGTACCATCCCACCAGAGAGGTGCCTGGACGGACTAAAGGGAATCCCCTATGCCCGAGGTCGCTCCTGCCTGCCCGTCTGCGGTAACGGGCGCTTGTTCCCCCCTCCTGCCTTGCAGAAGTTTTCCAGAGTCGAGGATCCTCCTGGTCTCCGCCTGCCGGAGCCAGGAGGATGGTTCCTTCCTGATCGAAACGAGGCCCCCCCCAGAGGCGGAGGTTGTCCGGGACCGTCTGCAGATGCTTCGGGTGGACCTGCAGGACGGTAAAACGTTCCCCTTGAACGTTTTTCTCCTTGTGCCTGTGGAGAACCACGACAACATCGTGCGTGAGTAGAGCTAAGAACTGCATAATGACTCCGTGCAACTCCGTTCCCAGGGAGGGCATGAACACCACCACGGTGTCCCCCACTTTCCATCCAGGAGGCGCTCTTCGAAAGGTTAGGGTAAAAGGGATGCCCCCCACCGTTCTGTGAAACACACAGAAGTACCCCCAACGTTCCTCTATCGCCACGAGGTGAATCATAGCAAGGGGAAAACGGTGGTTCGAGTCTGACATAAGGAGGGCCACTCCCTCCCAATTGCTGTGGATGCAGCGCTCGACCAGAGCCTGCAGACCCTTTCCAATATACGGAGGTCCCTGATGGTACTCGATGGGGTGTAGTCCAGGGAATCCGTCCCCCCGGAGCCACGACTGGAAGGAGGCACCCGCTCCCGCCTTCTCTCCGTCCATGCATACCAGGTGCGGACGTCCCAGCCAGCGAGCAAAGTAATGCGCGCAGTCGATGAGAGAAGCCTTATCTTTCTCCTTAGCTGGGTGTGCCAAAGAGAACCCGGCTCCTGGCTCATAGAGAACGACCATCATTCCGAAGCCCCCTGTCTCGGCCTTCGCAAGAAGGTCCTTGAAGCTAGCCTTGAAGAACCAGATGTCGACGATCCAGACCATCCCCTTGATTGGCCTCCAATCTGCCGACAAGTGCTCACTCCTTTTGTGAATCCTGGGAGTGATCGCATTCTTCAGCTAACAGAGGGGACACGCAGAAACCCATTTTCTGCAGTCCTCATCAATCTCAATGCCCTCAGCTACGAGAGTCTCCTTGAGATCGTCAAAGTTCTGGTGTCTGTAGCGCGCGTGTAGCGCCATCGCCTCATGCTTCTGGTCGACTGAAACGGCTGAGAAGGCCGCCAGGTGCGTCCGTTCATACCCGTAGTCCCATGGTTTGAAGTGGGCAGCGCCCCCAGCGTTAAACTTTTTCACCGCGAGAAAGGGACCTTGCTGACAGTAGTCGGTGTCCGCCAGCTCCAAAGCAGTCCATCCACCCTCGACCCAATATGTGATCGGACAGGCAGCTACAGGGACCTCGACGCCGTCGGGTATGGCTCTGAAGTCTTTCTTGGCCGACCTCTTCTTCTCTACGTCGGGGAGAGGGGTTCGGGGAATCCTCTTGTGAGGATCTCTCTGCTGCTTCAGCTGCCGCGCCTTGTTCCACCGGTCCCACACCTCCTGCAGTGACTGGAACCGGTACCCGCATGAACCTCCTTGGGGACCGCCCCCAAGAGAGTGCTCAAAGGACTCGTTTGGAACGGCCTTGTGATGCGGGCTGCGGTCGTACACTGCTCGAGGGAGGTGGTTGAGGCCGTACCCGTCCGGCCTATCTCCCCAGGGCTTGTGGATGATGCAGGCGTCCGGTGCCCCCACCTTGAAGGGGGTGTCCATGACCTTAACATCAACCTGCGGAATTCCTTGACGCACCCCCTCCTGGTACATCAGGTCCATAGACAGCCTCACTCCATATGAGATCTGTCTCTCCTCCTTCGTTTTCTTAGCCCACACGTGGTACGCGGGGAGGATATCCTTCGGTAAAGAACGAGGGACGAAGAGACCTGCACCAGGAGTATTGCAAATCAGCACGTCAGGAAGGTTCGGCTGATCGACCATGTGGAGGAGGCAGGGGACAACAATGTTCTTAGGAGCGTCGGAGGGGTCGTGAGTCCCAAACCAGATGCCAAGAACCGCAGGACAAAAGAATGCCGCCTCATCCCCCAGTCCCCGTGACTGGAGGGGGATCTCCAACTGCACCTTCTACTCAATGAAATCTTATCCTGTGACAAGATGCTCATAGTGCTGGTGCCGCGTCCTTCTGGGAAGCCCCCCGTCTGGAGGCCTGTCCCCCTCCTCCCCAACGCCCCCCGTGAACAAACCCGTCCAGTCCGGGATATCTGGCCCCCCAAAGGTATGGATAAGGCTCCTCACCTTCTTCCAAGAGATAAGGTTCCCGAACGTACAGGAGTCAATATGAATCTTGAGGACCCTGTACTCGACGAGCTCATGGATCTGGGATCTTATATTTCCCGAAACCTTGTAGACCTTGAACTTCTCTGGAAACCTAGCCCGACGCCGGGTCCTGGTCGGGTCGTTCATCAGTTCACTCTCGTACTGGGAGACCGTGTAGACCGCAGACTTCGATCCAGAGGGCACCGCACCCATGGTGGTCTCGTCCTCCGGTCCCCGCGTGCGAGAGATAACCTCAAGGAGATGGGGGTCCTGCTCCTCCATCATGTCCCTGATGCGCTGGACTCCTCCCGCAGTGAACTCTGACTGGAAGGCTTGTATGACCGTTATGCAAGTCTCCAAACCTGCAGGGAAGATAGCCCACCCCATACGTTCCAAGCCTGTCCTTTCAGGCTTGTCGGACAAGAGCGTTTGCCAGGCTCCACGGACTCCTTCTCTCCATACATCGACCCCCGTGTGGGTCCCAACAGGATCCCAGGCAGACAGGCGCTCCATAGCCCCATCATGTCACACATGGAAGGTCGTTGTGTCGTAGTCGGGCGAGTACTTAGCTCCAGGCTTATAGCACATAGGGAGGCCAAGCTGGTCTGCAAAGCGAACCTTTCCAAGAGACCCCTCCCTATGAGTGATCTTCTCCTCACTCTTGGACGCGTGGATGGTCAGGTTGAACGAGTCCCCCTTTTCACATGAGACGCCACCCGTCACTACGACATCATTATCATTGTCCTGACCCCCAGGATCGACAGTCTGCGAGGACACAGGAGGGACACTACCCCCCTGCTGCGCCTGTCCGGAGTCTAAGTTCTTCTTCTCGAAGTTCTCGTTGTTGAACCTGCCAGGAGAAAGGGTGCGCCCACCATGGCCGCGACCCCTACCGCCTCCTCTCCCCCCTGAGCTGCCCCCACGACCAGGATAGGGAGACCCTCGACGGTCTCCGGAGCCGCCTCCATGGCCTCCTCCTCCCGGAGGACCTTTGGGACGGCCCCTGGAGCCGCCCCTGTCCTGCCTGGTCTTGTCCATCTGCTTCATCATCCACCGCTTCTTCGCGTTCTCGTCAGGGCAGTTGTTGGGAGCATGGCCCATCGTTTTACACGCTGGGCAGCCGTCCTTCTTCCGAATCCAAGGACAGGCCCCATGGCCCCCCCACTCTGCATGTCCGTCCGAACGGTTGCATCTCAGGCACTGCCCATCGCGGTACCCGTGGGGAAGGCTCTTCCTGCTGGCAGGATCCCAATACGCTTTATCCCACAAAGACCTAAACTCTCCATCCCACTGACCGGGCTTGATGGGAGTTTCTACAGGTCCCGCCATCGTCCTGATGAACGCATCCGATCCGGTTCCGTCCTGGTGTTGGACACCATATCGATCGAGAACGGGGTTCCTGTTGGGGCCCCTGGGGTTAACAACGGCCTGAGTGGGAGGACGGTCCTTTCCTTCCACCCCCTTATCATTGTATCGACTGGAGGGAGCAGAGGAATTGAACCTAGGAGAGCGCCTCCGATTGGAGCTCCCCCCGCCATCCCCCTTACCGAAACCCCGGCCAGCACTGCCTTGCCTCCCGCGATCAGAGTTGCCCCTGCCCTTCCCGCCAGAGTCAGGAGTCTTTCTTCCTGAAGGTTTCTCTCCCTTTGCCTTGGAAGGGGACTTCCTCTGCGGGATTCCTCCAGGCCCTGCGAACGCCACGAAAGGAACCTTCGGAATGATGCCCCCTCGCGAGGCATCCCCCGAGTCCTTCATACCGAAGGTTGCCGCCTTCTGTTCCCACTCTCTCTTCAAGTCCTCGATGAGAGCTCCCTTAACCAAGCCCTGGTCCCAGGCATCCCCGAGAGACTTGTTGAAGGTCTCCACCTGGGAAGCGATAGTGTGGATCTCTTTAGTGATCTCCACTTCACTGGTGAGGTCCACCGGGTTCTGCCTCTCCTGCCACCTCATTATGAGGTCGTTTGGCAGGTGCGCCATCAGGAGCCTAAGGCTGTACTTCATGCCAAGCTCATGGACGATGTTCTCCTTAACCAGGTGGTTCAGGAGAGTCTGACGCTTGTGATATGCCAGCAGCTCTGTGTAAGTACCGAACCGATAGGGCTTACAAGCAATCTTCTCGTACTTCAGAACGAGAGTTGAGGTCGAGTACTGGATCGTCTTGAAAAAGTGCGCAAAGATTATAGCCACGACCTTATCGCACATCTCCACAAAGGTCCTCGGGACCGATGTCAAGATCTCCTCCAGGGTGTAGGCGATGAGGGGATCCTCAGAGTCACACTTCGGCCTCCCCCGAGTTCTACTCGACTTCCTAACTCCCAGGAAAAAGAAGATGTCAGGAGCTAGGTCAGGAGCCCTTGGAGCCCTGACATCACTAGTACGTACCCCTCCACCCACAGACACCATCGCAGGTTCAGGGGGAGACACTGCAGGATACACCCCCCCACCCATAAGGGGGGTCATCTAGAATACTGAAGGCAGGCGGCCTTCAGCAGCACCTCCAGGGATGCCCTTGGCCTTAGGAGGAGGAGAGAGCACGTTTATCTCCTTTCGGAGTTTGTTGGCCTGCTCGTTCACTGACAGAGCAAACACATCAGACGCCAACTGGTCAATATAACCTTGCAGGGTCGCTACCAGCGTATCCCTGTCAGCCTTTCCAGCGTTGAAGACCTCTTTTTTCTCGACCCAGGATGCCAGCTCTGATGCGTACTCTAGCGTACTCCTCCTTCCCTTTGGACCCCTCAGGGAACTAGTTTACTAACTTAGGCTTAGTCAGAGAAGTTGTCCCTCTTGGGCATACCACTCAGCACTTCATTCTCCTCCTTCTGGATCTCCAGAATTCGGAGCTTATCAGCACCCCGTTCGGCGTCCAGACCCGATATCTGGGCCACGAGATCCTTGTACTGCTTCCTTTTAATTCTTCTCCACCAGGGTGGTGTCAGGTCGCACACCAACCACCTGTACCCCCCCACTGGAACTGCTACTGCTACTGCTACGGCGGTCCCAATCATCAGAGGCCAGACGCTGTTCACTGGACACGGAGACGGATATCTGACGGGAGGTGTCTGGTATCGTTCCCGTCTCCTCCTCCATCTTCACTTTCGTCTCTGTTGGAGCTCCCCCATGGAGCTCCCCACCTGAAGAAAACATAACAGGGCGAGACAGAGAGAGGGAAGAGGGTTCCTTCAGAGTCTGCAGGCAGAGGATCTGCTCGTTCAGGGACTTCAACTGGGGACCAGAGATTCTCTCCTTCTCTCGGCGTGAGAGAAGCTCCCTGATTTCCATGATTCTCGCTTTGCCCATTCTTAGGATGTCGGTTCGCTGCAGATATCTCTTCATCCACTCCGCGTCGGGCGGAGAAACGCAGTCCACAACGTGTCTGTGGAAAATTCGGAGCTGCTCAGAGACTTTCGAGCTGAGGTGGGGCACCCGTTCCACCACCTTCTTCAGCACTTCTACCTCGGTCTTTACGACGTAGTGCTTAACGTTGACCCCCACCTTGTTTCTGTTGGTGAGGGTGAGCCCGCTGCACCACTCGTCTGAGTTACCGAGAATGGCAACAGCATCTGCATATTGCCGTACCTACTTGATGATGTCCGTATCGTCCATGAGGCCGAAGACGCCCATGGTCTTCGCCTTTATACCCTTGATCGCGATGCACCCGTGGGGAGCATCCTTCTTCGGACCTATGGTAAGTCACCTGCAGTAGGGAATCAGGAATACAAGAAGGGGAATGTTGTCGAAATAACAAGGGGAGACTCCCTCAGCGACGGCGCCAGTGAAAAGTAAAGTCTCACCTCTCTTGAGACTCCTCTAGTGGGATCCTATGGGCCCTCCCGTGTCGATCCTTTAGCCTATCCAGAGGATTCCTCAAACTGCTATACTCCCAAATTCCTGGCCCTCTCCTATTAGAGGACCACAGCAAATACGTCATCCTAACGTACTCGTCTAGACCGATACAGATAATCAGAAATAAATATCTGATCAGTCTCTTCACCAGACAGAAAATCCATAAACCCCTACAGTCTACAGTACGCTCCTGCTGGTGGCCTCGTGCATTACTCAGAGCTACTCAGAGCACAAGAGAACCATAGAGACACATAAGGCAAAGTACAGATCCTACACATGAAGCTCTGTTAATTCCTAGGTCACGTCTCTCATTTAGACGGACGGTAACCGCCGTGCACGTCTGTCTGACTGTCTGGAAATTTATGGAAATTAATTCGGGACCAGAATTAATTCTGAAGCCTCCGATGGCATAACCGCACCATCGGCCTAATTGAATCCCATATGAAGGCCTAGAGCATACACCACCACGGTGAGTGCCTCGGGTATATTTCTAACGCCAAAGTGCATGCAGGCCATACCATGGAACTCACAACATGCACACCTCTGTCGCAGGCGCCCCGCCACCCCGTGTGGATGGGCCGCCACGTGTGCGTCGCTCCTTTCTCTGGCTCGGGGCGAAGGGACGAATGGAAAGGCCGGGATCGGAATTCACCCTCCGCGAATCCGACCAGGAACGGGACCATCGTTTTCTTTCACATACTGTTCCATTTTTTCTATCACTTACCTAGTTACTTACGCCTTTACAATTTTCCACGTACAATTTTTGCAATATGAGTCATTATATGACATACATTTCACATTATTCTCACTTTTCGTACTGAATGTCCAAAATTATAACTTAATCCAGAGTTACTCATATGTTTTGTCGGGGTATGTGAAAAAAAATAGGTGATCAATGATAAAACTGCAATCCGCTGCATCCGCATTAATTCCGCAATATGAATTATTTACTATTAGTCACCCTAGTAGTCACTATAGGAATCATTATAAGCGTCTCCCCTCACCTCCTCACTAGGACAACAAATCTGGAAGATCTGCTTCCCCCGTTGCAGCAGCCGCTGCGTCTTGCTGCGCATCTGCGGACGGCACAGTGACGTCATCGTGGCCGGAAGCTCCAAACGGCGGCGGTGGCGGGGCGGGTGGGCTGACAAGAGATTTCTCGGTCTCTGCCTCTGCCGAGTGCGTTGGGTGAGTGTCGCCTAGTTGAGATACCTCATCCGCCTCTGGCACTGCGGCCTCCCTCTCCCCTCTGTGCAGCTGCGCGTCTTCCCCTTCCGGATATGTGCTTTGCGTGTTGTCTGTGCCCGTGGATGCCCTGCGACGTCTCTCTCTGTCCCTGTCGGCCTGTGCACCCCCAGAGGTCTCCAGGGTTCTCTGCACACGGGGGTGCTGCAGGACAGAGTGAAGTTCTGCAAGCGTCTGCTGCCTCTGCTCCTCCGTGCCCGTCTCTGTCTCCAACTCAACCTGCAGAGCCAGAGAGAGCCAAAAGAGAGATCGAAGTAACAGAAAACAAGAATCGGAAGACACCAAACACGCAGCATGCAGAATTTCTGTATGCGAGGGAGCAAACACAGACAGGCCGACGCTCCGACTGGGCCACTGCAGTGGCTCTCTCACCAAACGCAACCAAGTGAAACCTATACAAAGAAAGTGACTGTGAAGAGAACACCCCTGGAAGCGATATTGCCCGCAAGAAATCTGGAGAACTTGACTCGCTTCACGACCAAGCATGTCTTTCAATGATTTCTTCTTTTTTTGTCCGTGTTGCATACCCCGACCTTCTTTTGAAACAGTGCCATGAGTCTCTGAACTGCCGACAGATCGAGAGAAGCCTGGGAGTAGTCGGCCGGACCGTCCATCTTGACCACATCAGCAGCCCTCCCAGCGCCAGGGTCTCCCGAAGAGGATGCCAGGGAGGCCGTTGGGGGGGCCGGGGTGGGCCCTCCTGTCTGCAGTGCGAGGTCCCCCTTCAGCTGTTCGATCTCTCTGCTCACTGCCGCAAGGTTTTCTGCAGACACTCACTCATGCAGACGTGCACACAGGGGGGTAGGCAGAGAAGCAAGCCGTCAGGCAGGAAGGAGGATCGAGGAGGGAGGGAGGGAGGGAGGAATCCAGGAACGTCGGAATGTCACGTGATCAATTTTGTTTGAGGGAAGTTTGCACTCTTGCCGAGGCTGATGCAGTAAGGTGAATGAGAATGCTGTGTTTTTGATGTTTTTGACTCTGCTCTCACTGCCTTCCAAAAAACTTTTCTTTGCTGAAAACAAAAAAAACTCTTCAACGTGACAACATTTCCATTCCACACAGATCTCCCCTCCGATAGAAAACTGGGATTGTGGTCTTGCGAATTGACAGGACTCCATGACTCTATGCTATGCCTCTGAACGCTTCTCTGATTGCCTTCAAGAGCCTCTGCTATCCTCTCCTATCATCTGGGAACACAGAGAAAGACAGACGCACGAAATCACTGACAGGCAGGCAGGCAAACAAAAAAAAACGCACACACCACACCACACCACACCACGACCTGCCTTGAAGACTTCGAGAGACGCTGCCCAAGCCGAGTGCCCTCATTCTTCTCAAAAGGGATTCCTCGAAAGCACGGCGAGGCGGAAACTCCACCGACCTGCATGTAGGGGGGCACGCATGTGACATTCCTTCCGTAATGCCCGGGAGGGAAGGCTTTCGATCATGAGTAGTGGATGAGAGCTGGGCGGACAGACAGAGGGACAGAAGACATATAGTGGAGAGGAAAGGAATTGAGCAAACCGACTGTCTCTCTGCCTTCTGGGCTCACTTTTCAGCGAAAACGTCTCCTACCTATGCTTTGTGCACTTTATTTAGTTTTTCGCATTAGTTTCTTCGAGCATGTTTTGCGTTGTCGTTCCTCCATCTCTCTGTGTTTCTGGGAAGAGCGGCAGGGGAGCTGTAGAAAAAGAAGAACAAAAGCGATGAATGGATAGGCAGAAAAATTGACGAAAAGATTGATGCAAAGAGAAAGGTGAACACGGGGAGACAGACGCAAACAGGAGAGAGAAGGTGCGCCTTCTTTTCTTCATCATTATCATCCCCCCCCCAAAACTGAGAAGAGATGGACACGAATCAGGTGATTTTTCTCCAGGCCTCCCTCACATCCACAGCTCACCTCACCTCACCTCACCTCAGAGTTGCCACCCCCTTTTTGGCGTCGTCGTGTGCCTCCAGTCCGTAGGGAGACACCAGAGGTTTCCTCCCAAACACCAGAGTGATCACACGCTCCCGACCTCCACCTGCGGGGGGGCGCGGCGGCACAATCCGGAGGGCCAACGCCTCCTCCGAGGGCTTTTTGGCCACCGCTCTCAGAAGGCTCAAATGGAAAAAAGTCGTCACAGTGCCGTGGCTGCAGACAGACGCGATTACCAGATAGACAGACAAATAGATGGGCAGACAGACCGACAGACGAACCGATGGACCGACACACAGGCTATGAGCGATTCATGGTTTCTTGTCTGTGACTTTTTTCCTGTGTTTTTTCCCTTTCTTCAAGAGACAGGGAGACACACAAAGCACAAAGACAGAAAGAAAAAGAGACAGGGAGACAGATGTGTGTAGAGACAAGGAAACACTGAACGACAGACAGGCCGACCGATAGACCGACTGCCTTCCCGAAAAAGAGAGGGACAAAGAGACAAGCACGCAGACAGGAATTGGACAGTCACTCACTCGAGCTACATTCAGACACAGCAGAAGAAATACACAGCGACTCCCTTACCCACTCACTCACTCACTCACGTGTTTTCGAAATCGGTGGGAAAGAACAGAACTAGAGCGGATTCTGTCAGCACTGCAACCCGGTAAACGCACTCCCCTGCAAACAGACAGACAGGCAAGTAAACAGGCAGGCAGAGTGACTGCATGGGTCTTCTCCTAGGTCTTGTCCCTTTCTTTTTTCCTCCTTACGTTCATCTTTCTTTGTACAAAAAGACAGACAGTCGACAGACAGGCGAAGAGATCAGACGGTTCCTCCTCACTCGCCCCCCACATGGGCAAATAGGCCATGAGCCAGACGTAAATCCGCTCATACACACCGGCAGATACGCACACACATATACATACACATACTCACTCTCAGCGGACACCAACAGACACCCACAGTTGGGGGGAGAAAGAAAGAAAGAAATAAAGACCGACACACCCAGACTGACAAAAAGGCGGACAGGGCACCGTAATGAGAACAAACCAGCTAGACGAATGGAAGAGATTCTTCGAGAACAACACGAAAGCGCAGATGCCTGACCCACTCAAGCAGAGAGTGAAGGAGAAAAGAACGGTCCACGACGGACCCCCACCTGAGGCGATGCATGCCTTGAGACAGGGAAACACCGCGCAGTTCTCATCCCTCCAGAACCTCATCAACGAGTGGACACCCTCGAATGTCCCGAAGAGAAGCGGAAGGGGGGCGGCACTTTTGGAGGATCGGGAAATTCCATTCTCACGATCACCATGCTCACGATCGGCCATCAAGCGAAGTACACGGGCTGCAAAAGAGGATCGGAGCCCGAAGGCGTGTAAAGATGTTGACATGTGCAAAAAGAGATCCATCCATCCACGCACACCTCATCGCTGTTCGTTCACAGCTAGTGGATGCTCGATAGATTTCTCTTTCTTCTCTTTCGCTCTTTTGTTTTGTCCCTCTTCGTGCAATTGCACAGCTTCTGCTAGATCTCTGCCGGTTCTCCTTTCTTTTTTTAATAGTTCCTGTACACATGGAAGTGTGCGTGGGGGGGGGGAAGAAAACCCAGTCATCGACCGACCGACCGACCGACCGACGAATCGAGGCAATCTCTTCTCCACGATGGCATGGAAAGTGATGGCAGGGTTCCATGGCCCCCCTCTGAGAATGTCGCGAGCGAGGTTGCGCCCATCGCACAGGGAGGGAAAGGAAAACTGCAGGAATGAATGAATGGAACGTTGAAGGTCCGAAGAAAAAGAGCAGAGGAACGAGCGAGAAGATTGGTAGAAGAACGAAGATGAAAGAGGGAAGCAGTGAAGTAATTGAAAGTAACTTTGACAGAAAAGAGAGAAAAAGTGGGAAGCACGGACAGAACTGAAGGAGGGAAATCAAGATCGCAGAAGAGCAGGAGAGTCGTAAGTAAGGAGCGAAAGGGACACAACGCTTCCGCCTTTCCCTGTTTTTGCCTTAATCCAAAAGGCTGTCTCTCAGTTGAAGAATCCACAGGTCCATCAGGTTTGGGATTCCAAGAAAGACTTGACATACCGACAGAAAGTCAGAGCGAAGGAAGACATGAAAAGGGGAATACAGAAAGAGAAAGGAGGGGAGAGAGGGAGCAGGCAAACGAACCCTTGTGAGACAATGTATGATGGGAGGCGAGAAGGGAAATTGTGCAGACGGAGAAATTTGGAACGACACCCCGTTACACCCCGGCTCCAAACTTCTCTCGAGATACTCCCTTTCCTTGGACGAGGGCGACGAAGCAGAATCTCCCAGAGCAGACAGAATGCACGAATTCGGGACTGTCACCTGCATTCGCGCTCTCGTGCGTACACACAAAAAGGAAAGGGGGCAGAATGAGTGTGACAGAATCAATGCAAACAGAAAGCAACAAAAAGTCCAAAAGGCCTTAAACGGAATCGGACTACATCAGAAAGCCATACAGGAGCGGATGTCAATCCGCTTTCCTCTCACTTCCCCTTCAACTTCTCTCCTATCTAATCATCCCCCCCATGGCCTTCTCTGTCTCTCTCTGACAAGACAACCGTTCACGAGTCAGCCGACCAACCACCACAGTCCCGATCTGTCCATCCACTTCTTCCACAGAGAAGAGCGTCCGAATCGGCTCCAGCCCCGAAAGTTCCTTTGCGAGTCTCATCTCTTGGATCTGAGTTCGGCTGCTGTAGCTGCTCGAGGAAGCGGCGGCTGCACCTGACGGAGAACGCCCGGGGTCTGCGTGGGCACAGAGTGAGAGAAAGCACAAGACGGGGAGAAATACATTGACATAAAATCGGGGGCCAGACTCCTCAACTTTAGTCCACAACTTTCCATTGGAGTCCGGACGGAATCTGCGTGCGAGGGTATTAATATATGCATGGTGGCTTGATGTATCTCAAGGCATTCAGACAGTCGCAACCATGTGAAGCTCTCTGACATCAAGGCGCACGCCTTCACGTCACCAACGCAGATAATCTTTTTTGACTGTTGTGCATGTTGCGTAACGAATCGAAAATCGGTCCTGTCGGGGGAATCAACAGCACCCCCAAAACAGTCCTCCAATGGTGAGAAAAGGAGACGGAGTGATGGACCGACCTTGGCCATGACCACCCTTGTCCTGCGATAGACCAAGAAACGATCTCGTCATGATGCGCGAGTGCGAATTCAACCAGTTGCACCTACAGCAGACAGGGTAACACCAGTAAGCGAGTGAAGCGAGAGGGCATCGATCGCCTGGCTAAAAACTTGAAAACGACGTACAACCGGGAAAAGGGTCGAAGCATGTCTCAGAAGACTTGAGGCCTCACAGAATTTGCCGAAGAAACCACCGGACAATCAAGTTAACCTGCTTGCTCTTCACAATGCTCCACGTAGAATTCCGACTCACAGATGCCGGCAGCTCCCTTCCAAAAACTGCAGTGAACGACGCGAAGTCGGATCATGTCAGTCGGATCGACAATCAACTCGACCAGAAAATGGAGACGGCCAGGCTGACATGCAGAGACGGGAAACACGGGTCCGACCATGCATGCAGTCCGGCCATGCAAGGGCAAGGATGACGCGCATGCAAGCATCATCCCGAACGCATGCATTTCGTCCCCAACCGGTTCCAATCATTGTGGCAATTTGTGGCAGTGACGTCCTGTTTTTGTCTGAATACAAAACGATGCAATCTTTCATAGCAGTTCCGTCGTAATCGTGGCACATCGTGGCCATCGCTTCTGATGCAGTGTTTCCGCCGACTGACCAGAGACCGCTCACGTTACACAGGCATCATTACAGGCAGCTCAGCGTAGGACGTGCTCGGTCGTCTACCAGTTGTTGCGTCGGCGCTTAATTTCCTCTGGCAGTCTCCAACGTGTCCCTATGAGGCTGCTCTTCGCTTTTGGGGCTTTCTGCGGCCTGAACCTTGCAGGTGCACAGCTCTTTGAAGCTGAAGTCCGTCAGCCCATCGTGCTTTCGCACTGTCTGTGGATTTCCTTATCAGTATGAAATTTCCATACATACATCCTTGTCATAATTTTTGCAGACCAACAAGAAACTGGAGATCGCGCTTTACTATGAAGCGGTCAGTTGTGCACTTGCCCATTCTGCAATAAAAAGCAGCAGGGATTTGCGGGAGTGGTATCATATGGTGCCTTTTCCTTCAGAACACATCTTTTTGTCTTTTCGAACTGCTTTGCATCGCGCATGCAGGGATTCAGACTGAATTCATCCGTCTAGCTGCGAAGGGTCTCGTTGGCCACATGTCTGCCTGTTGCTTCCTCGTCTCCCGGTTCTTCGAGATTAGTCCGCTGATCGATGCTGTGGCCCTTTCCCTGTCTCCTCCTCTCTCATCTTGTCTCTTATCTCCGCATCCAGTGTTTATCCAGTGTTTTAACCCAAGTTACCTAATCGTCCTGGAATTGTTTTTCTTTCTTAATTTTGTTTGATGCACTCTTACTTACTCGTGCCGTCTTCTTCATCCCCCTTCTGTCTCGTTTTCCTTGCAGCTTTGCCCATTCTGCGAGCAGTTCATTACGCAGCAGCTTCTCCCTGCAACACAGGACGCAGAAATAAAGGACAAATTCACTATCGAGTCAGTGGGGAGCGTGCGTTTGATGTGGTCAAGCACAGTCACAAGCACTCAGTGGGCCAGTCAACCAGTCAGGCCGTGGGTCCATGCACGAGAGAGAGGGGAAGAGAGAGAGAGAGGAGAGAAGG
>JAHBMJ010000303.1:0-15000 GCA_018398765.1 Chromera velia | reverse complement strand
AGCAGAGCACAGCTGGGAAAAGGAAATCAAGGTGAGAGCGCATTCAAGACAGAAAGGCGTACACGCTCTCTCTCTCTCTCTCTCTCTCTCCTTTGCATCTGGCTGACAGAGAGTCTGAGCAGACAGGGCAACGCATGTCCGCATGCATAGATAGATGTGTATATGGAGACACGTGGTCTTTTTTTTTTCTTCTTTTTGAGGCCTCTCGCATCTGCCTGATTCAAACCAATCACAAATGCCCAACACCACCACCTCCAAAACAACCAACCACCAACCAGACCCCCGAGACAAACACAACCACCACATGGGCAGGCAGGCAGGCGCACCTCTGAATTGAGGAGTACGTTGTGAGGTTTTATGTCTCTGTGCACGATTTTGCGAATGTGAAGAAACTTGAGTCCCTCTAGGATCTGGAACAACGCGATGGCCAGCTCAGGCTCCGGCATTTTCTTGTCCTCCGCCGAAATCCGCAGATCGTGGAGAGACCCAGCGTCCATCATTTCCAACACTAGGTGAATGCTCTGACTCGCCTTCTCCCAGTAGGCTGCATGGTCGGCAGGCAGGAGGGAGGGAAGGAAAAGATGCAACCAGCCATGCATGCACAAATCATCCATCCATAACGAGGAGAGTTTTGCAGACAGAAGATACAAGAGCATGAGGCAACATGCAGAGAAAACGAAAAGGAAAAACAAGCCCGTTGGAAGGTCCATTTGACAACAAGTAGTAGGAGAAGAACAAGAAGCAAGGAAGGAAGAGAGGAAGGAAGAGAGGAAGGAAGGAAGGAAGGAAGGAAGGAAGAAAGAAAGAAAGAAGGTAACCTGCCATGGAAGCAGGACGGGATTTGCTCAAAGAGGAAACAAAGAAATCAATCAAATAAAAGCAGAGAAACGCACCGTTGAGCAGAAACGACCGACACAGCAGACTATTTCTTCGTTCTTACCGCTGGTGTTGTACACAGATGACTCGCAGCCATTGGTCTCAAAATTTCAGATCTATTTCCTTGGGGAAACCTCTACCCCCGGCATTTTCTTCCATACCCCATGCAGCAATCCCTTCCTCGAAAGAGATCCATGCACAACCAAAGCAAAGCAGGGCGACCTCACCTGCGTAGCATCTGACAATGAATGCACAGTCCGCAGCTGTGTTCTTGAACAGGCCCAAGTCCGCTCTCAGCTGCCTCCGTCTTCCGTGATCGTGTCCCAAAACTTTGATGATCTTCACTGCCAGGGGAGTCTTGGTCGGGGCGTGGATGGCCTTCACGACCGTGCCCGCCGCTCCTCTGTTGTGTTTTTGTCGCAGAAGCGCAGGAGGATTCACACACGCAGGAATGTAAAGGCAGCAGCATGCGTGATCATGTGCGTACGCGCTCACTGACACGCTTTTACAGGCATCGAATGTGTGAAGGAGAGGAAACCTCCCACGGGGCATTGAGGGACACAGATCAGGGAGGGACACCTCCGGGGAAGTTCACCTTAAGAAGACGCATTTTCGGAGCATAAGCGCTCGGTGATCTATACATTGAGATGTACATATCAAGTGCAGAAAAAGCCTCATGAGAAAATGATCGCTGCAATGCAAGCCGGTCGATGGACTTGAAAACTTTTGTGGAAAAGAAAACGAAGATACGACAACGCAGGGAAACGAGGAATGTCTGGGACTCATCAGTCGCAGACACACAGACACACCTTCCAAGAAATCTGTTGTCATCACAGACGATATCTTTGGGATCGAAGACGCTTTCGCCCTCTCCCATTAGAAGGGGTGCCTTGTCTGCAGTTCCAATTTCGAATTGTCTCTCGTGGTCCTTTTGTTTCTTCAGCACGAGAAGATCTCCCTCGTCCCTTATGGAGAAAGTGCAGCTCTCATCCTCAGGGCCTAGAAGGTGAAGAGAACGCCCGCCCCGTCCCTCTCCTCCCTTGCCCTCATCGGAGGAACTGCGGTCGTCCTCCTCGTTGTCCAGAAAATTCAATCGGAGGCCCCCGGACATGCTTTTTCTTTATGTTCCACTCTGTCCTCAAAGAGAGAAATACAGGCCAGAAGGAGACGAACTCGTTCAGTCGTGAAAACACTGAAAGGTTGAAGTAGACGGGCAAGAGTGAACAGCCTCAAGCACCCATACAGCCACAATCACGCCTTGCTTTACTATTTGGACCAGTGCTACACGATCGGTATTAATACACGTTGTCAAATCATGCCTGGATCGAGAGGATGACTGCAGAACGACCAGCTCAGACTCCAAGCTCCTGGAGGATCATCAAGTGGTTCTCTGCAGCTGCTGCTCAGGAAGGCGGATTGCCTGTTCGACATTTCTCAGTGTGCTTACTCGCCACGCAGGATCGATCGAAGGTGGGTTGACCGGGTTGACTGACTGCTCTGCATACCCGAGGCTAGCGCCCTAGCCTAGCGGTGCTGAAGCTGCATAGAGCCAAGGATCATCATTTGCCAATTCAAGGCCACATTGTCAGAATTGGCAATTCGACTGCCCGCGGGTGATTTTGGTGGACGCATGGCTGCACTTTGCTGGGCCGCACGTGCATGGCCGCGAGCTGCCAAAAATCCATATAGTGAAAGAGCCGCGGGCCCGGGCCGAGCAAACTTTAATTGCCGTCTATACAGGTGTATGGCTAAGTTCAAGAAACGAACGGAGACGTTATCACGTTGATCCATTTGCACATTGAATTGCCCCTTTGGCGACTACTTTCTGGCTCTGATAGTGCATTGTTTCTGTCGCACAACGCCCTTCTGCAGAACTGCGAGGCCTCTGCCGCCGGTTTTCGCTTTCCTGTTGCACTGTCTCTTCAACTTGACTGACCTATCTGGAACCCGTCAACTCAAGTCTCCCTGGCTTGGGTCGGTGGCAGTGCGGCTGAAGGTGGTGACGGAGAGAAGATTTCAGGGCCAAAATGTTCAAAAGAGCGATTCAGTTCATCATTGATGGGGAGGTAGATGATGTTTCGGAAACTGATTCTGAGGTCGGTCTTCCTCTATGCAAGTATTCTGCCCACCGTCTCTCAAAAGGCTGTTTCGGTCGAGGAAGAGTTTGCACCTCTGCCATTTCACACCCTTTCTGCTGCAACTCTTCTGCTTCCTCAAATAAGCCTGCACAGCTGTCGACTTCTTGACTGCCTTTCAATCCAGTTCGCTGAGAAAGATAAGCAGCCCTGGTTTTCTCTTTCTTACGAATGCACGCTCTTACTCACTCACTCTCTCGCTCACTTGCCCTCTCACTCGCACGCTTTCTCAATGCCGCACTCACTCACTAGCTCACTGACTTATTGACGTAACTCACTCACTCACTCAACTTCTCACTCTCTCTCTCTCTTCCTCTCTCCCTCTCTCTCTCTCTCTCTCTCTCTCTCAGAAACACGACATCACAGTTATCGAATGACAGTCAAAGATGTATGTGACTATGTTTGTGCTGCGCACATTCACACGCACATCAGGGTTGATCGAATTGAATGTGTACAGTTGTGCGCATGCATGTGGGTGTGTACGCATGTATTTGATCGATTGATGCTACGAAATTCGGATGCATAGGTGAATGGATGGATGCATGGCTGAATGCAGGAGGATCTGGATGAAATGGACGACGGGCCCCGGGCCCAGTTTGCGCACAGGGACGATGACGAAGATGGCAGTGAGGAGGATGAAGAAGAGGAAGATGGGGGGGGAGGGGGGGAGGGAAAGCAGAAAAGGAAGAGGGGGGCCTCGGGGGGGAGCGGTGACAATGTGAAAGCAGAGGAAGGTACGGATGGAGAGGAGGATGATGAGGAAGATGATGACGAGGAGGAAGACGAAGAAGAATATGAGGGAGGAGACGAGGGACACGGTGATCCCCTGTACGACGAATTCCAGGAGGCTCTGGAAGCAGAGCAGGATTTTGACTTCCGGGGAAATTTTCGTTGCCGTCTCTGTCCGGACAAGGTTCTCATCTTCGAGCAAGACGTCGAGAAGCATCTCAAGACAAAGGTAAGCACGTGAGTGAGTTTGTCTCCAAATGCGGCAAGCAGGACAGGCAGGAAAGGAACTGTGCGTCTTTGATCGATCTCCCACAGAAAATGCAAACTCGAGCGTGAGAGCATGTGTTTGTCGTCCCGATCTCTTTCTTCAGAACGAGTTTCTTTCAGCTGAACGTGTGACTCTCCATTGAGAACCCATCTCTTTCTTTCCCTCGATCCTCATTTGTCCTCCACAGCTGCACTTGAAGAGGGAGGCGGCCTACTTCCAGGCCATGGAGGCAAACGGCAAAGGCACAGAAGCAGAGGGAAAGGGTGGAAGCGTCTCAAAAGGAAAGAAGGAGGCGAAGCCGAAAGAGGAGAAGGCAAAAGGAAAAGCAAAATCTGAAAAGATCAAGCGAGACGAGGAAGAGGAGGAAGAGGAAGAAAAGGAGGACAAGAGTCCGAAAAGCAACAAGAAGAAGAAAGTCAAGGGATCCAAACGACCAAGCGAGGCAGAGGCAGAACCAGACGACGAAGATGAAGATCAATCTCCCAAAAAGACCAAAGGGAATTCAGTCAAGGAGAAAGGAACGAAGAGGAAAGGGATAAACAAGGACGACGAAGGAGAGGACGAGGAGGAGGCAACAGAACCGAAGCCGGAGCGATCGAAGAAGAAAGAGAAGAAGAAAGCACTCGTCCCTCAGGAGGAGGACGAGAGCTCAGATGAGGGGGACAAGGGGGGGGAGAAGGCAAAAGGGAGCGGGAGCAAGCGATCGGGGAAGGGCGGAGAGGACTCGGGAGGCAAGAAAGTGAAGAAGGGGAAGCCCAAGCGAAAGAAGTCAGTCAGTCGGTCGGTCGGTCTTGCTTGATTCTGCTGCAGACCCCAGCCTGTTTTCTTCCCCGTTCATGGTTGGATGCGATGCTCCTTCAAACTTCAGCGTCAGGATTTGTTTTCAGAGGAAAAACTCTCTGCATTCACTTTTGTGTCTGACCCACTGTCTCGCTTTATCACTGCAACCCCATCTTCTTTCTGTGTGCACAAGTTTCTATGTAGATTTATGCATGGTGCTGCTTTCATTTGAATCCCTCTTCTCGGCACACGGGAGGCCGGTGCTTCTTCATGCAGGGTTGACTTCGTGCGATTGGCCTGCGTGGTCCCATCTATCCCCATCGATCCGGCTGTGTGCCCTGCAAACCTCTCTGTAAGGGCCAGTGTTTTCTGTCACGTTTGCGTGAGAATACATGTCATATAAGTGTGTCTTTGTTTTGCATGCGTTGATAATGTTTGCAGGGACCCCACGACCCTCTCTGCAGCAGAGATCGAGCGGAAAAAAGCGGCGTTCCAGGCAAAGAAGGCTCGAAGAATGGCAAGAAAGGCTGCCGGGTCGGGGGCAGCCTCGTAGGATTTCGCTTGAAGCTGACAGCTATCTGGTGGTCTGGTTGCGCTCAGACCTGGCCCGACTCTCCTTGTCTGCATGCATGCGTGTCGTTCTCGCTGCTGCTTCACTGACAGTGGCCGGGGCAGACCGTAATCCACCTCTCCATCAGTTTCGACACAGCGCGATTGCCTGAAGACTCAGTGGAGAGAAAGGGGGGAAGACTTGAGGACCCGGTTGGAGAAGGATTGCGGTACGGATGAGCGATTACAGAGAGTGAATAAAAGAAGATCCAGGTAACAACTTTGGAATATGGTATATGGAAGGTACTGGGGAACGTATTAATGATGATGATGATGATGATGTATGAGGTTAAAGCCGGTGAGCCATATAGGCTCAGGCCAACCTAGTATTTCCTGCATAGATTCAATCCCGAACTCGAACTAGGCCCCACTGTAATACGGTATTGTGCGTGTGTCTGGGCGTGTATGTTGAACTTCATACGAAATCAGCTTAGTATACGCAGTGCTACTAGATTCAAATAGATTTTTCGTATCACACTCTAGATTACACTGCCTATACGGGTTGGAGTAAACAAGTTACGATGGTTACCAGACGTCTGGCCGCCAGACTGTGGCGGCCGCCGTGCGTAGCTAGGCGCATAGTAATCAAAATAGCAGTTACGGTAGTGCTTTTAAAAATCGTGATTACTAAGAAAATTATAAAGGAAATGGTAGAAAAAAAATTTGTAAATCTAATAATATAATACTGTAATTTGACTTTAAAATATGCTAGTTAAAATGCTTTAAAAAAAAAGTGTTTAGCAATGTCTTATGTTTACCTCCGTGTGACCGTATCAAACACTTTGTGTTGTAGGACTGTTGCTTTAAAACATAGAAATGAGAAATATATTTTTTTGATCTACCCTGCAAAAATGAGTGAATTCATAAATGAATTTAAGTGAATTTGGATCTAGATTTAGATGAATTTACGTGAATTTAATTAGCCTAAACTTCTTAAAAAATTAGAAATGTGGTCCAGATTTCTTAAATATAAGATTTCTATAATATTTCTATAAAATTTTTAACGTATTTCTGATGCATATTTCTAACATGTTTCTTAACTTTACTGCTGTGACATCTATTAAAAGATTCTATTTTAATGGGTAATTCGGGATTCAATTTTTAATTCACTCTGTAATATTGGCTCGATCTGCAGATGAGTTGCAAATACCGGTTCCTCGAGGGCAATCACGTCAAAGACATGAGCCCTCAGTTGGGGGCACTGCCTTTTGTGTCCCCAAGGCTTCTTCCTCTAGTCCTCTCTCTGGCAGTTAGCACCGCAGTAGACACTATCTTACACCCTCCGCAGTACTCAGAAGACCGTGCGTTCACCCCGTATACGGCACACTGAGGAGGGGCTAACTGTCTGAACTCTTTCTTTGTTAAGCAACCTGTATGGGGCTTGCGGGAGGGTGATTTCCCGGTCAGAAGGAATCAGGTTTAGCAGACCAATTTCCCATTGCGTAGGAAAGCCTGAAACAGTTCTCCTATAGAAAGCCTTTCCAGATCAATCCTGGGGACGAGTTTTTTTGCCTACCACAGGCAAGGAAAGTTGTGTACATTAGCTCTAGGGGGTTTGCTTGCTGCTTGCAACCACGCAATAAAGATACGCAAAGCGGTGTAGTCGCGATCCTCCGATATTGCTTCGTTCAGTCGGTGCATATCAGACAGAATCTGGACTTTCTCTCTGCTGACATACTCGGTAACCATCACAGCGGGGTTCTGCACTGTCCAAATGATGGCATCTACCCGATATGTGGCATTGATAAAGCGGAGATCTTCGAACGAACTACCTGAGTAGTTCTCTATATTAGAAGGGGAATATATTAGGGTTTCCATCCTCGTGAATATCGGTGACTGCTGTTTTGAACAGAAACAGGGCGTCCTCGTTTGCCTCAGGATCAAAAAAGAACCTCTGCTCTGTCGCTTTGAACTCGTCGCGCAGAGTAAATCGATGGTAGATGCTCAGCCAATTATACAAACAGGGGGCGCCATGCTTCCCGCAATACCACAAAGTGGCACGCACCAGATGAAAAAAGTTAAGAAACTTTCCTTCATCATCTTCGTCTGCTGCAGCTACGGTGGGATTCGATCGGGAGGATTCCGAATTGAAGCGATTCAAGGACCTGGTGCAGATAGCCTCTTCTGGTGGTGAGCCATCCACACACAACGCCCGCAGCAAATTGTTGAGAGGCATGATACCTCCAGGTTTTTCTCGTATCACCTTCCGTTTTCGAATCGTGGCACTGCATGTTTCTCAACACTCGAATGAACAGAAGGCTTCGCCAGATCACAGACCTAAACCTCTTTTCTCCATCAATTAAAAGGAAAAGCAGATTAGCACCAGCAGACGAGAGGATCTGAAAAAAATTCTAGTACTTCAATAAAAGAAAAAGGGTCCTGACGGACTAGAAGCAAAAGAGCTCAAGAAAGAAAACGAAAAAGTGCTCAATCTGTAGTAGATCAAAGAACACTTTGTTGGAAGAGACACCTGCTACCTGCAAAGCTCCTGTAAACTTATTGATCTCCTCCCAAACCTGCCGGCACGTCTTTGAAAATTCAGGGAACGTGTGTAGTCAGTCTGTCAACCCTCCCAAAATATTCAGGAAAATCACTTGAAGGATAAGAATCCCCTCTACAAGCCCTCTGAAAATAGCCATTCTTAGCCCTTCAAGCAGTCTGAGACTCTCTGGAATTTTGATAAAAGCCTCCGTTTTCTTCTCTTCGGCTTTGTCTTCCTTCTTATCCCTACTCCAGGACCTCAACTCAAGGTTTACGACCCCCTCCCTCTCCGTCTCCTCTGCCCTTCAATCGGCTCCCATATCCCCGCATCCATCATGGCCCACTTTCGTCTAGCTAGTTACGAGGGTTGGTGTGCGAAAACGTGCTGCTCAAAAGGCAAGCACATGGGAAAGAAACATACAAGCATTACTGACTGTCACATTCCATATGAGACTCTATTAATATCACTATTAATATAATGATGAGTCTCAGTCACCCAGCATAATACTGAGCATATCCCAGCAATGATGAGTGGGCGGTGACCGCCACTCCGGCAGTCAGTGTTTGTGGTTCCGCCGCCCCGAAAAGCATAAATTTCACGGAAATTGGAGTTTTGTGGGATTTTGTGGGACTTGAATTTCATTGATCAAACAGCTTAACTCACTGAGCTGCCGTTTGCGTTGGGGGACAATTAGAAGTGGAGCCGTTCGAAGAAGAATACTTTCCACTAGACTTTCCAATAGATTTACGGGACCATCTTGTATGTATATATAATATATGGTCCTGTAGGGTCAAATTTTCCCTTAAAAAAATAATATGGACTGGGCCCCTTAAAAAAGAAACAGGTCAAACCGTGCTACGGTAACCTCAGGGTGGTGGTCAGAAAGCTGTTTTTGAAATGGGAAGATGTCGGTGGGCCTTCGGAGAAGTTTCCGGTAGGCGCCGTAGGCGCCGCCGGGAAACTGCTGGTACGCGCCGAAGGCGCCGCCCGGACACTGCCGATAGACGCCGAAGCGCTGCCTAGACCTTGCCGGTGGGCGCCGAAGGCCGGCGCCGCTTGCATGGACCTTGTCGGAGGCATGACGTGATATGTGTATGTATGCATGTGTATGGACCCATGCGTGTATGTACATGCATCGTTCGTTGATCATCGGTGTTTGTGCATGAGTCCTGATGAGTCTGGTCTCTCATGTCTTTCAATGTCTTCTCATGTTTTTTCCATCAACTTGGCAGTCTGTACCGAAGGCTCCGGAGCCGAGACTAGATCCAAAATGAAGATAGTGTTCTGCCCAGCCTTTCTTTGCAACTTGTAGAGGGAGGGACTAAACCGTCTCCTTCCGTCAGAATCCGTCTCCGTCCGTCTCCTACGGTCTCCTGTCATGTCCTGCCGTCTACGCAAAGCGGAGGCAGTTATACAGCCAGTCAGATCCAGTAAGCCCCTCCGTCAATCCTAGCTGTCAATCACTCACTGACAGCCAGGCTGAGCCAGTCAATCAGTCAGTCAGTCAGCTTGTCAGCCAGCAAGCCGGTCAGTCAGTCTACCAGTCAGCCAGCCACTGGCAGTCAACCAGCAAGTCAGCGCAAGTCAGCCAGTCAGTCAGCCAGTCAGTCAGCCAGTCAGTCACTGACAGCCAGTGAGTCAGTGAGTCAGTGAGTCAGTGAGTCAGTCAGTCAGTCAGTGAGTCAGTCAGTGAGCCAGTCAGTCAGCCAGTCAGTCGGAGAGTCAGTCAGTCAGTCAGTCAGTCAGTCATGAGTCAGTCAGTCAGTCAGTGAGTCAGTCAGTAAGCCAGTGAGTCAGCCAGATTCAGCCAGTTAGTCGGTGAGTCAGTCAGTCAGTCAGTGAGTCATAAGTCAGTCAGTCAGCGAGTCAGTCAGCCAGATAGTGAGTCAGTCACTCAGTCAGTCTGTCAGTAAGTCAGCCTGTTAGTCAGCCTGCCAGTCAACCAGTAAGTCAGCGCAAGTCAGCCAGCCACTCAGCCCGTGCGAGTCATTCTGCAAGTCGGGCAGTTAGTCAGCCGCGGTCAGTCAGTGAGTCAGTGAGTCAGTCAGTGAGTCAGTCAGTCAGTCAGTCAGTCAGTCAGTCAGTCAGTCAGTCAGTCAGTCAGTCTGACTCAGTTAGTCAGTCAGTCAGTCAGTCAGTCAGTCAGTTAGTCAGTCAGTCAGTCAGTCAGTCAATCATGAGTCAGTTAGTGAGTTAGTCAGTCAGTGAGTTAGTCAGTCAATGAGTCAAAGAGTCAGTTAGTCAGTGAATTAGTAAGTCAGTCAGTCATTCAGTTAGTCAGTCACTGACAGTCAGTCAGTCAGTCAGTCAGTCAATGAGTCATGGGTTATGAGTCCCTCAGTCAGTGAGTCAGTGAGCCAGACAGTGAGTCAGTTAGTCAGTCTGTCAGTAACTTAAAGTTAGCCAGTCAGTCAGCCTGCCAGTCAACCAGTAAGTCAGCGCAAGTCAGCCTGCCAGTCAGCCCGCGCGAGTCATTCCGCAAGTCAGGCAGTCTCAGCCGGTCAGTTAGTGAGTCAGTCAGTGAGTCATGAGTCGTGTCAGTCAGTCAGTCAGTCAATCAGTCAGTCAGTCAGTCAGTCAGTCAGTCAGCCAGTCAGTGAGTCAGATGTAAGTCAGTCAGTTAGTAAGTCATGAGTTATGAGTCACTCAGTCAGTGAGTCAGTGAGCCAAACAGTGAGTCAGTCAGTCAGTCTGACAGTGTCAGTAAGTCAGCCAGTCAGTCAGCCTGCCAGTCAACCAGTAAGTCAGCGCCAGTCATTCCACAAGTCAGCCAGTCAGTCAGCCAGTCAGCCAATCAGTGAGGCGGTCAGCCGTAAGGGCCTTCCTGAAGAAGAGGACGTAGAGTCGCAGCTAGCTTTGAAGACGGGTGCAAAAAGTGAAGTGTACAGCTTAAACGGTGTACTCGGAAGAAAAAGGCGCTCTGTGACCGGTTTGGGTCAGGTCAGGACGATTCTAACTCTGATGTGCCACTGTGCCAGCAGCTAGCGTAAGGGAAATGCGGCCAGATGCAGCAAGATGTTTCAATGGAGGATAAATGACTTCAAATTTCTTTTTTAGGAAAAATTTAAAGAAAAAATACTTTAAAATGATTTTAACATATCATTTTATAGTACAATATTTAGTCACTACTACTCTACTAGAACCATGTCATTATTTTCACAAACTTCTTTTTCACTACATATATGTATAATAATATAAATACTATTTTTCGGGGAAAATCTGGTATGAAGCGGTTTTTGAGTGGGAAGCTGCCGGTGGTTTGTTTTTTTTATGGGAAAAGGTCAGTGGGTGGTATAAAAGAGCCTACAAAATCTGACTAGCGCCCGGGGGGTAAACCGTACTTGCCGATAAGTTTGTTGATCCACAATAAATCGAAAAACCAACATTGATCGTTAAAAGTATCATCGAAGACTGATTCGAAGCCAATCATGCCTGCATGCACATAAATGTTGTTACATCTGCGTGTTCAGTAATCGCCTAGGTGATTGCTCAGTATGTCAAGGACAACTATTTGACAATGTAGGATCTTTAAGGAGGAGATCAAACATAATAACTGAGGCGGGTGCCCGACTTTCGGGCTGACCGCTCGAATCCGCCCCAGTCTTTCTCGGCATTTATGTTTCTTCAGACTCCACAGCTCTGCATGAGCTGCGCCTTGCCTAGTTAAACTGCTTATCAAGTCCACAACTCAGTTAGTTAAGTCATGGCCTTTTAAACCATACTCACGCCGTTGTTTGATTAGCTTCATCCCGTGTCGGTTGCTTAGTGCTGTGGGGCGGGCGCTGGCGTTTCCGGTTCGCTTGCAACCTCCCACATTGTCAACCGCCACGCCCCTATTACGCGATGGTTTGGATGTATGCGGCGATGTCCAGGAGGTTAGGCAGAAGGTATGCCAGCCACGTATTTGTGCTACTGTGCCTAATCACATCGATTGCAACTTCGTGGGGGATCTGTGCTTACTTTGCTGCAGCAGCTGTAAACCTGCTACACCTTAATGAGTACATCGTATGGTCGCTCGGCGTAACTTCTGGAACTGCAGCTACTGTGATCGCTTTCTGTAGGGCTCGCTGGAATACGTTGCGGCCTAGGGGCTTACCCAACCATTTATTTCCAAAGGCTGTCATTGTCTGAAATAAAGGTCCTTCCTGCGGTGCTACGGCTAGGAATTCGCGGACTGCTTCTCTGACGAGTGTCCCCAAGTTTGATACTAGTGGGAGCGGGCATGTCTGGCCCACCCTTTGGTATTGTTTTTTCTACGATGGACATGGCATAGCAGGAGTTCGACTCCTTTCTTGGTTTAGAATACGAGGTTCCCTTTTTTCAACTGTAACACTTCGCCTATCCATTTCGTGGGGAATAATATTAAAATGGTTATCACCTTGTTGCATAATGCCTCTCGTGTTCCCACTGCCTGCCAGTGCACTAGCATTTTGCTAAACTGTGTGGCCTTGAGTGTCTCTTTGACTTTTACCTAGTTGTTAACTGTTTTTTCTAGCCCTCGTCAGAAGTAGCATAATTCGTACGCCCCGAATGGTGGGGAATCTAGTGCTTTCTCATGGTGCCACCAGGATACTGCCCCCTAAGAAGGCCGATTTTATATCTTTTTGTACCAGCTAGTGTTGCGAACGCTATCTTAAGTTCTGATTCTTAACCGCCAATGGGGAGGATAGTGGGAGCATGCCCGGGCATCTCTGCTCCAGTTTTTGTAGTATGGCTTAGTATCAGATTTTTGTGGATAGTTCCAGTGCCTGGTCTTCAATACTGTCGGCCGTGGCCGCTAGCCCTGCTCGTGACCAATGTCTTTTTAGCTCGACTGGGTCTGTGTCCTCTAGCTCGCCTGAATGTGACAGGTTGCGTCCTCCCACTGCTACTGCCCTAGCCGACAGGGATCTCACTTAGCTTAGAATCGGCTAGACTGCCGAGATGCTTTATCTTCGTCTTCATCCTCTGAGATATCCTCTCGCTGGGTAGGTTCGGCGAGGGGACGCTTCTTCCCCCTCTCCTTCTCAGGGATGTGGTCAACCAGACGTGCCTTCGAACCCTTCCGTTGGTTCTGGAGCTGCGGTCTCACAGCGTTGACGATGGTAGTATCCAACACGCGAGGGGCACCTCCAGCCTCTCTACTTCTGCCTAGACTTCCGCTGCTGCTAGAAGCTAATCCCCCTCCGCGTGCGGCCTGCAACGCCGCTGCAGCACTTCGTTGAGCTGTCTTGGAAGCCTTCTGCTTAGACTTAGCAGAAGCCTCCTTCTGGCGCTCCTTTCTGAACTAGTCCAGTTGAGTAGGATCCAGTCCCTTAATAGCCTTGAGTACACAAGATATAGGGTCCATATCCTTGTCACCTTCTTCCTCCTCCGTATGAGTATCTGAAGCCGAATGTCCAGCACTCCCGGTTGGCGCACCATCTGGCTGAGCCACCGGGCCAACCTACTGGCTACCTGCTGAGTCACCCCCTAGGCTCTGACCCTCAGTGTCCCTCTGCTGCGTCTCACCATCTGCCGGTCCCTGTTCGACCGACATCGGCTTCCTTCGAGCGAGTAAAAAACTTGAAATTTGACCTTGCACAACCTGAATCTCACCTTCACCCTCGAATACAGTTTTTGCTAACTGTTTTCTCTGTTTTCCCCATTTTTTCCTCAATGCCTACAACCTCTCTTAACCCTCGCCAGCGTCCTTCTCGACACTGGGTTGCAGCTATCTACGCAGGGGAACTGGCTCCAGCCGCTGCTTACTGCTCATACACTCAAAATTTGGGCAGCCCTTCATGGTAATGCAGGTCAACTACCCTTTGAACGAGCGATAAACGGCCTTTTGGGACAACTATGAATACTAATTGCTAAAAAAATTGGGCAGCCCTCCGGGAGGACTAACTACGCTTGACTGCCCGACCCATGTACTCGTTTTTCTAGCCCTCCAAAATTCCGGTTTTTCGATAGGAAAAAAAAACAGGCACGCGCGTGAACGGAGACGGCTCCTGCCACCTGCTCTGCTTCGTTACGTCTGAACCTTCGTTCAACTTCCTGGACAAGCCTTATACAGTTGAACTGTCCTTTCAATCCGACCTCGTAATATCTCGCAATGTTTCATTTCCTGCAAAAGGTCTTTTCGACTCGAAGCACAATCACCCAAACAGAGTCGACTTCTTCATTCGCACTGTCATCTCCTCCAAACGCTGGGCCTCTCTTTAAGCCCCGGCACGTGGAGTATCGGGACATGTTTTGTGCGGCTTACGCAGAGGATGTTGACAAAGTGCAACGTTTCATCTGCATCCTATGTCTGTCCCTTGTCGAGAATCCGAACGTCCTGAACTGCCAGGGGGGCGAGGACGGTCACATGTTTTGCCAGAAGTGTGTCGATCGTTGCTATGCATTCCAATTGCACAACCAGTCGAAGGAGGAGGAGTCTTCCTGTGAGAAAATCCCTCTTCCCTCTCCCCTCAAGTGTCCTATCTGCAAGGGAGAAGCGACTCATGTGACAAACTCGCAACTTCCGTTTCCCAGGGCATTCGAGAGAGCTTCCGATGGGTCTGTGTACACAATGAGAGGGACTGTAAGTTTGTGGGATCCGTAGACGAGATGATACGGCATCAAGAGCAGGACTGCCCGTTTGCCGTCTTCTCCTGTAGTGCCTGTCACAGAGAAGTGGAACGCAGAGAACTGGAAGCACATCAGGCCACCTGTGATTCGACCTTCCCTTGTGAGCTCTGCGCTGCCCCTCTGTTTCTCCGAACGAGAGACAGTCACACGCGGGTGTGTGTCACACAGACCCGTCCCCATTGCGACAGGTGCGGTGCGTGTCTTGATGCAGACCCTGCGTCAATCTTGGGCCACCACCTCCGTGCCCGCAGTGCACTGCTTGATCAATGGGGCACACCCACGCTCGACCCACCTTCCCTGCCATGCACCGAACTGCCCTCAGAATTACCGCGCCTCCGTCACAACCAGCAGCCGCTGCTGGTGCACGCGTGGGTCGTCGGCCTGCGCCACGCGACGGCGTCGCTGCCCGTCGAGCGCCAGTTCGCCGCCACTTGCAGGAGGACTGTCCGGAGGGGGTGCAGGTGTGTCAAATCAAGGGGTGCGGATATTTCGATGCTCTCTTTCCTTCTCTCTCGCTCCCCCCCCCC
>JAHBMJ010000302.1:39682-51061 GCA_018398765.1 Chromera velia | reverse complement strand
AGGAAGAAGAAGAAGAAGAAGAAGAAGAAGAAGAGGGGGAAAAAGAAAGAGAAGGGTCTACCCGGTGGCCTGGCCTTGCCCCCCTCCCCCCTCCCTGTCTGTTCCCACCCACGTTCCTTCCCACACCAGGTCCGGGGGAAGAGGAAGAAGAAAAGAGAGCAAGAGAAGAAGAAGAAGATAAAGAAGAAGAAGAAGAAGAAGAAGAAGAAGAAGAAGAAGAAGAAAAAGAAGAAGAAGAAGAAGAAGAAAAGGAAGAAGAAGAAGAAGAAGAAGAAGAAGAAGAAGAGGAAGAAGAAGAAGAAGAAGAAGAAGAAGAAGAAGAAGAAGAAAGGGAAGGCGAAGCGTTCCTCTCGCTTTTTTGCTTTCTTTGCTCCTCATTCTGAAGGGTCGGTGCTTTGGGGCGTGATACGGAGGAGGAGGAAGAGGAAGAGGAAGAAGAAGAAGAGGCAGAAAGAGAAGAAGAGGAAAAAGAGCCACTGGAAGAGCCACCTCCCTTACTTCCCTACTCCATGTGTCTGTCGTTCGTTCCGCTTTCACCCTTCTCTTTCATGGCATTTCTATTGGACTCCCCAGGAGAAGAAGGCTTAGTGAGAGACGAAGGAGAAGGGGAGGAAGGAGACAAAGAAAAAGAAGAAGCAGAAGAAGAAGGAGAAATAAAGAGGCAGCCACCTTCCTCACTCCCCTGGTTCCCGTGTCCGTCGTTCGTTCCGTTCACATCCTTGGCGATTCCATCGGGCCCCCTGCTCACTGCGTCTGTCCCTTGTTCAATTTTCGCCTGTTTTCTGTGTCTGTCGTTCATTTCGTTTTCACCTTTGTCCAGCAAAGTGCTTCCAACGAACTTTCCAGGAGAGGAATGAGAAAAAGAAAAGGGAGGAGAAGAAGAAGCAGAAAGGCAAGGAAAAGGAGAAGAAGAAGCAGAAAAAGAAGAGAAAGAACCGACTCCCTAAATCTCTTGCTTTCCGTGTTCGTCGTTCATTCCCACCTCACATTTGTCTTCTGAAGAAGGGGAAGTGGAGAGAGAGGGAGAGGGACAAGACGTTTACGTGGGAGATGCCTCAGTGGGTGGCGAAGATTCCTCCCTAGATTCCTCCTTTGCGGACTCAGAGTAGAACAATTTGTACAGCACTTTCACTCGAGACGGAACCGAACAAAGCGGTGTGGGACGGACAAACGTTGGACACTTGAGAGTGCGAAGAGGGCTAGAAGCAGGCTGACAACCAAAGATAGTGGGTGGAACTATTGGCGGAGGGCGGGAAAGGAAGTGGTGCAACGGATGTCCAGAATGTCGAGCTTCATGGTTGAACATAACAGATGGGACAGGAGGAGTGCAGCGATTTGTGATCAAAGCAGAAAAACTTGGGGCAAAAGAAATAGGGAAAAAGATCGGAGGGACTAGAGGAGGTTCAGGTGGAGGAGGTGGTGTTGGAGGAGAATGAGGAGGAAGATCTTGAGAGGAGGGAGTCGCAGGAAGGGAAGAGATAGGAGGAGGGCAGGGAGGCACAACCGGGGAGAGCTGCATGCATGGAGGAGAATAGATGCATATAGAGGAGAAAAACAAATTCGACAGCCTTAGCGAAAGGGGGCCTTGAGCCTCCAAGGAGTTAGGGACGGAATGGGTGGGAAGAAAGGAAACAGAGGTCGTCGGGTTTTCACACTGTACACCGTCCGTTTGTTCAATCTTCGTCTCCTCCTCACTCTTTACGTCTTTCACTTCAGAGGGGGAAGAAGAAGGGGGAAAAGAAGAAGAAGGAGAAGAAGTGACATCACCTTCGTGCATAGATAAAGAAGATGGAGAAGGCTTAGCTGTAACAGAGGGACTTGTGTGGGAAGGTTGACTGAGAACAAACTGAGAGAAGGGGGAGGGGGGTGGGCAAGAAGAGACCTCTGTAGGCGAAACATCCTTTACTTGCATGGCTATTGCACGACTTCTTTCCTTTCTTTGAAGTTTCCTTTGTGCCTTCATGAACCTTCTTTTTACTGCAGCTTTCTTTCTAGATAGCTTTTCTTTATCTGAAGCCAACCCATCCCAGCATGCCGGTAAGAAACCCGGGGGAGGAATAGAGGAGCACAAGGGGCGGATGGAATGAGAACAGATTTCTAACCCATCCCTGGCCGGCAGGGTGCCTGCCGGTAGGGGGTAAGAGCTCAGAGGGAGGGCAGCAGGAGGAGGAGACGGTAGGGAGGAGGAAGGAACAGGAGAGGAAAAAGGGAGTTCTTCATTCTCTGGGGCAAGCACTTCGAATGCGTTTCTTCCTTTTTTCATTCCCGGCCCCCCCTCCAAAAGGTTTCTTCCCTTCCCCATACTTCTCTTTCCTCTGCTGACCAACCAAGGCTTCTTAATAACATCCTCCCCAAAAAGCCCATCCCAGCAGGAGGGAAAACCGAGGCCAGGTGGAGGAGGAGAGGAGCAGAGAGGAGGAAAGGGTGTCATTTTGTCAGTTCCGTCGTTTGAAGTCCTTGCGTAGAGAGCAGGAGAGAGAGGGCAGGCCCATATGAGCTTTCATTTATTTATGTAGTTCGGCTGGCTCACTGACTGTCTTCCTTTCTCATCAAACCTGTCCGAGTAAGAGATAAGTGGTTGGCAACTTGGGGGGATGCAAAAGGGAGATAAGGGCATTAAAGGAGCACAGTGGACACGAGAGGAGAGGGGGAGAGAGCGAGAGATTGGTGGCAGGGGGGAGTTAGAAACAGACCAGGCCTGCGCCTCCCATTCTACTTGAGGGGGACGGTTCGTATTGTTGGGAGGCTGCTGGCCACTCGAATTTCGATTATGTGTCTTCAGTTCCTCTTCTCTGCCTCCACAAGAAAAAGTAAACAACGAGGGCCTCTCCGGCAAGGGCCTCCCAAGACTTCCCACGGTACAGACTGATGAAATCGGGGGGAGGAAAACGGACGGGCGGACTGGAGATGGAGACGAAGGCGGGGGGCCCCCGGGTGGGACCTTTTGTTCCGGCAGAGGTCCCCAAAACTGCCGTGATGCAGGGTCGAATCTGCAGGAGAGGGGTACCCTGCTCTCCCCCCCTCCCTCTGCCACGTCGGCTACTGGGAGGGACCGGCCCTCCCTTCCCCTTCCCCCGAGTTTCCCGCTGGTCTATCGACTCTATTGAACTCGGCCACCCTACTCTCCCACCCCTCTTCATCAGTTTGTGCTGGGTTTACTGGGGACTGAACGTCTGCCATAGCATCCCCATTTTCCCCTCCCTGGATCGGTCCCCCCTGCCGGGAAGGCGCTGTGTTCAGAACTCTAAAAAGGCCCCCCCACCCATCAGTACGCTGCTGCTGCTGGGGGCCAAACAGGAGTCCCCGCCTCACTCCGCCTGCCTCACCCCTTTGCATTCGTTGTCTATGTCTGTGGGTCTGCTCTGCAGTGCCGGGGTTACCGTTCGCCTCGTCGTGTGTTCTACGCAGGCACACCCCCAGGTCGACCTGTCTCGGTGCGTCGGGCTCGACCATGCCCCCCGCCCCAAGGTCTGGGGCCCGAGACCCCTCAATTCTCCCCAATCTCCAGTCAGCCGAGAACTGCCGGAGTCGCACGGTCAGTCCTGCTACTCTGGTACTAGTGGGGCCGGTGACCTTTCGAAAGTCCTGCACAACAACATGGTACCGGTCTTTCAAATTCTGCTGTGCTTCGGTTGCAAACCCTCCCTCCACCGCTCGGGTCGCTCTATCAACCTTTCCAAAGAAACGGAAGAGGGGGGAGGCACCTGGGTGCATTACGATTTTTTGGTTCAGAATCTTGGTATCCGTAGGGAGGGAGAGGGGGAGAGGTCTCCCCTCTTCAATCCCTAGTCTATTGCGGGCCTCGTCGTATACTGACAGTAGGGCGGCTGCATCGCCTGGGGTGAGTTTGAGTTCACCGGTATGTGAGGGCTCCCCCCGCATGTCCATGGTGCTTCTATAGAAAAAAGACTCGATTCTCCAGCTCATGCCCCATGACCCATCTATGTTTGGCTCTCCAGACGATACACCTCCGAGCATTGAGAGGCAGCGACGGAGGGGGGAATAGGGGTACAGCTCCTGTGAGAATTTCTTTTGCCGCTTCCACTCGCCCTCTATGAAGGCACCGAGAGACTCTGCTGCTTTGAGGTCGTCCCTTGTGAAACACAGGCCAAAGGGGAGATGTTTTACCACCACCGTACCCCTCTTGGCATGGTCGAGTGCTTTCTCCTTTTTAACCCACTCCAGGAGTGTAAGCACCCTCTCTTCCTCAACGATCATTTCTACCTGGTCGAGCCTGACCTCAACCCTCTGCTCAGCTTGCCCAATCAGAGTCACAGCCTCGTCTCTGGAGATGGCACTGAGACGGAGACCTTCAAGTGCGATGGTGATCTCTGTGAATTTTGGGATGAGGGTGTTGGAGACGGCTGTTGCTACAGCCGTTGCAGCACGGTTAATGACGTCGTCATTTTCTCCGCTGCCCTTTCTTCCTGCTTTATTCGAGTCTCTACTCTTGTCCAACATCGGGAATGAGACTAGTCAGGGCACAACAGATGCAAGAACAGGTCTATGCTGGTTGGAGACTGTCTAAGAAACGAGGGATACGTTTTTCAAGTCGAAGTCCCATCACAGAACGAGTAAGAAATTCGAAAAAGGACCAATCTGGTCAGTGCTCGCGACTTTAACAGTTTGAAGAGGAAAGAGATCATCATCATCACAACCGAACTGCTAGCCGAACTGCCTCGTATGTTATCATCAATGGCAAACGGCGAACGCTAATATAAAAGTCTAAAAATAGGACGAGTGTCACGCTCTAGCCTCTAGGTCACGCTGCAAGATGATGATAATGATGATATTTTATAGATGATACCTAGGATGATGCTCTAATTGATTTCTAAATTTAAAACGTATGTGATTTCTAATTAGGAAATCAATTTCTCAAATTCCAATTTAAAATTAACACTGGCATTTCTAGTCACTCGAGTCTAGTGGCATCTTCTATTTTACGTATCATCATCATCATGATTATACGTCATCGCCATCGGCCCATAGAAGGCGTCTATAAGATTCGGCAAGTCACGATATGCAAGGCAGATTGTAGTTCACTAGGTATCACATTTAGGTTAAATGCTTATTAATTAAACTTTATTTACTAGTTTATCTACTAGTTTATTTACCCTGCAATTTTAGTAGCAATTTTCAGCACTCCAGTTGAGTAGCTTAAAGTAATTTAGCTAAGCAGTTTAACTAGCAATTTAAAGCAAATTATATTAGAGTAATTGAAAGTAATTAGAGTAAACCCGCGGAAAATCCTAAGGAAAATCGCTGGTGTCAACGCAAGCCAATCCTACAAGAGACAGAAGCAATGCATGCATGCCCTCAGACTCCAACAAATGTTAGCTTGATCCGTTGACTTGGTCACCTGCTCCGCCCCCGTTCTCTGCCGACGTCCGATCACCCTGCGGCTGCGGCTGCCGCCCAGAAGGTGCACGTCCATCTTCTGCTGCTTCCACGCCTGCACCCCCTGCTTGTTCCCTACTGTCTTCCGTTGTGCCGCTGTCGGCTAGAGCCCCCAAGTTCGCGTGTGTCCTTTGCCTCTCCTCCAGTGCGATCACCTGCGGATTGAAGAAGAGAGAGAGCGTAAGGATAAATGAGCAACAGGGACATGGATCATCGAGGAGACAGCCAGCCGATGGAGAAAATGCACGGGCACAAAAAGCGAATGGAGGAAAAGAAATCTGCGTTGCTCCTCCATGGCCGTGAAGGAAGACAGCAAACACCACAGAGATCATCGGATGAAAAGAAAAATAAGCGAAATACAACTCAAAACAGTTAGAGTGAGACCGGCGCAATGCTCGTTTTGTCGTTTTGATACTTTCTGGGAAAGCCATCTTATGTCTGACACGCTTCTCTAGCAGAAGCATTCCCACATCCCGCTAGGGAGACTAAAAAATATAATGGAGGGAAGATGCACGCGGACACTCACAAACCTCCATTTCCTTCTTCACTTGATGTGTGATCAGAATCACAAGAACGACGGTGATCAGGACAGAGGCACCCAGAACTATCCATTTGACCTGTGCGAGGAGGGGAACGTAACATGAACAGGGGAAGAAGCGAGGGAGGAAGATATGAGAGGAGGAAGTTCTGCACCTCATGACGCGTGCAAGCGACCTGTCAGCCAGGCGAGCAGGCCACACTTCTTTTCTTGGATTCGAAGCAGCTCTGTGTCATTGAAAGGCAAGGACAGGACCTCGAACAGCCTCCCAATACGAGAAACGATTGACAATGAAAGCAGCTGGAGAAGGGCAAGAAAGCAGCCAACCATCCACAGACCGATGATTCGACCATAAGGAGAAACATACAGCGACAAAATCATCAGAGCTCGATGTATACTTCCACAAAAAGAACAAAACCAAAAAAGAGACGGACCGACCATGGCGGCGCTTTGACGTCCCGACCCCTCCCCAGGTTTTGCATGCCCCCCCCCCAGCACAACCCCGATGTACGAGTATCCAAACACGCCAACGAGGTCTCCCAACGTTCCTATCGTGTAGTCGCTCCAGCTGCAGTTATGGGCAAAGAGTGAAGGCAAAATCGATGAGAGAACAGTGTAAAGCGAAGAATGCGAGGCCCGAACAAAACCCCAGTTTCACTGCAGAGCGCCTTCAGTTTTCAGTTCAGGCACAGAAGTGTTCATTGTTCGATCTGAAAGGTCAGACAAAGCAAAGCACTGCGTCGTTCTGTCGCACATCCACATGTGTGTTCGCAAGGGGAGAAGGCGGCAACTGCATGCATGAAGCTCTCCGTTCCTCGTTCAGCGTCCGAACGACGCCACCGGACGTTCATAAAAAAAAGACGTCACATGGTCCTCTTCTCCCTCTACGCCGATCCTTTCTACATTCTACTGATCAACCAAACGCGCCCCAACAGCTGACCACTCCCCCCTCACATGCAGCGCCCAACAGTTTGGTGTTACGGGGAGGGATGTACAAGGATCGAGAGTGCTAGAAAGAGGGTCGGAGATTCTCGAGACACACAGAGACAGAGCGACAAGCAAGAGAGGAAAAAACAGACAGACAGACAGACTTATATCGTCTTTACTTTTTCGCTTTCTTTCTTCCAAACAGACAGACAGATAGACAGACAGAGACAGACAGAGACAGACAGAGACAGACAGAGACAGACAGACAGAGACAGACAGAACAGAGACAGAGACAGACAAAGACAGACAGAGACAGACAGAGACAGAGACAGGCAGAGACAGACAGAGACAGAGACAGACAGACAGACAGACAGGCTGTATGTTTCTTCTTCTCCCTTCTTTTCTTCATGTACATAACAGACCAAAAGAAAGAAAGAAAGAAAGAAAGAAAGGAAGGAAGGAAGGAAGGAAAGAAAGAAAGAAAGAGAGAGAGAAAAGAAAGAAAGAAAGAAACACAGACAGACAGACAGACAGACAGACAGACAGACTATATGTTTCTTCTTCAGACAGACAGACAGACAGACAGACAGACAGACAGAAAGGGACCACAAGATGTTGGAGGAGCGCGACAGAGAGGGATGGGCATGTGGCGAGAGAAAAGAGGCTGACTGACTGGATGTGTGTTGCCCCAAATCCGTACGAAGCCACAGTAATAAATTCCGGATTCATACGGGCCAAAAAACAAATGCGCAGTCCCTTATGCTCGATCGCCTTGTCAAGCCTGAAAGAAAGAAATCCGGGGGAGGGAATATGAGGGTGAGAGGAAGGGAATGAAGGAAGATGAGAGCCCGAAAGACCATAAAGTGGCACGCATACAAGCAGCTAGGCAGGTAGACAGCACAAGAGGGGGAGCAGACGGCAGAGAGAAAGAGAGTGAGGAAGGGATACACTGAGAGGGAAGGACCCTCCTTTCTGCTTTCAACAGCTACAGAATTGCGATCTTCTTCAGTCATTTAGACATAAAATCAATCCAGAAGAGGATGTGACTTACACACAAATCTTCACTGACCAGTACAAAGTGGCGTTCTTTTTCATTAGTCTCCTCATTGGGCGCTCCAGCATGAAGCGGCCTATGAAGAACATCTGCAAAACGAAAAAAAGAAAATTCCGGGACTTTAAGGAAAGAGGAAAGACAGCCAATAAAGAGGGGGGGCGGTAGAAATACCTTTGCCGGGACTCTGACAGGCCCTCGTCCATGGCATACTCTTGCTCTCTCTCTCTCCCTCCAGAAACCAAAGCATGTATCTAATCTTTCCTTGATTATCGTTTTGAGTGTTGTCATCTTTGTTTCGTTTGACCGTTCTAGTAAACCTCTTCCAACCTCATTGTCCGTCTCCGGCTCTCCGTATGCTTAGTCCCCTCTTTCTGTCTGTTTTTCACTCCGGTTCCTTTCTGCCCACTGCCCTCTCCTCCCGTCCTCTAGATTCGCTTGCCTGTCAAGCTGGAAGTCGGAGAAAAAGCACAAATCCAGTCTGTTGCATACCTCGGCATTCTCCCCGATTTCCCCCCTTCACCTACCAGTTGTGTGGCGACAACGTCCGCAGCAAAGACCGATGCCGAAGAAACAAAGAAGGCTGCGACACACATGAAAGTCGGAGCAAGCGAGCATTTCAATCTGAAGACAGACATGTCTTGCTCTGTGAGCAATCGCCTATCTTTCTGAAACGATTTCTGTGATGCAGATCTCCCCACCTGTCAGCTGTCCGTACTCCTTACTGAAAGCTGCAGCAGCGGCCAGAAGCACAGGCCATGCTGGAAGAAAGAGCACGATGCACATCGCGCGTACTCCTGCACACAGGACGACCCCCAGAATCCCAGCAGAAGAAACCCAGTGGGTGAGATCTTTTGCAAACTGAAGCAAATTCCCGCAACAGATCGAATCTGCCACCACACACGAAACAATGACTACAAGAATGACCAAAACTGCGATCCTGTCTGGAGTGCATATTCGTTCATCTTCCTCCTGTTCCG
The DNA here is from genome assembly GCA_018398765.1 of Chromera velia. Taxonomy (NCBI): domain Eukaryota; family Chromeraceae; genus Chromera; species Chromera velia. The sequence goes on along the minus strand of JAHBMJ010000302.1, from coordinate 42,168 downwards.
AGCAGGGAGTGTCTTCACTTTCAGCTTCACCGCTCTCTGCCAGGAGACTTTGTTGGACTCCTCCCTCTTGAGGAGCGACTCGGCTGTTGCTCATCTTTGGAAGCGGTCGCCGTCGCGCAATGCCCACAAACACTCCCGTTAGAAGCCTTCCGCCAGTTGCATTTGGATCCTGTGATATATTTTTTTCAGATCGTGTCTGTCGGACTCTGCCGTGCCTTCATTCAGAGCGATTCAAGCATCGGAAGGCCGTCTTCGAATCTCTTCGACGATAATATTAATATATTGGCAGTTCGAACAGGGACCTACAAAAAATTTGTGCCAGTCTGTCGCACACTGAGTGTGAGCGAAAATATTCTGGAGCTACATAAAGGACTCTTAATAATAAAAGGAGCCGGTTGCGTCCGCGAGCAGTACGTGTTGCTGCTGCAGTCGCTGATCGAATCTGCATGCATGATTGATCGATCAGAAAATATCAGAAATGATCAAAAGACATGCAGTCATTAATTGCGGGCCTCCTGGCACAGATGTCCATCAGATGTCCAGTGTCCACAGACTTTCTTCAATTCCAAAATATTCCAGAGGGTGTGCATGCAGATCGAGAGCACCCATAGAGTACCCACTGGAAGTGGTCTGTACATAGTTGCTGCTTTCCAAAAAATGAGTGGACTGAGAACAGCAGCCATGAGCATCAGTGGCTGTCTCCTCTTTGCTGCCACTCTCCTAGGAGTGTGCAGTGGAACTTCGCCTTGTTGCATGACTCTTGATCGGATCGGGCCCTCAATGGAACCCTCCGGCCTCTGGGCAGACAGTCGGGTCATCTATATCGTGTCGGACTCGGTAGGTGGGGGTCGTTCAAACGATACTCGCTGTTTATGGAAACAACACTTGACCGTGAATCGTGTATCCTTTTTGCAGGGTTCGGTGATCGAATTCAACAGGCAGACACACGAGGCCACGGTGGACCAAACACTTAAAAATTACGAAACAGGCACTTTCATGGACCTGGAGGCAGTCACGAAAACGCACTCTGCAAGTTCCCATCTGTATATCGGGGTCGAATCGTATCCCTGCAGTATTTTGGAGTACAACTGGGAGACGGGACGGCTCGAGAGACGTTTTGTCTTGGAGGACTTCCCCTCTGAAAGTGCAAACATGGGACTGGAGGGACTCGCCTTCGTCCCCTCCAAGACCGGGGAGACCCCGGAGTCGGGAGATGATGATGCTTTTCTTGCCTCTGGCTTGTTCTACGCATCCAGCGAGGCTACTGCAGATCTGTATATCTACAAACTCCCCCCTAAAGGACAGGAGACAGGGGCAGTCGAGAACCCTCAAGGCTATCTAGACGTGTCCCTTCGACAGGTGACTGACCATCCCCACGTCACCCCTCTTACTAAACTCCTTCACGAGCACAGTCTCCATGGGTCGGCACTCAGTTTCTCAGAGGGCGGCCTTTTCGCCCTCGCCGAGCGACCCGGCTCCGGTTCCCCCCAACCTGCACACCTCGTTCTCCGCATTGATCCGTTTGCAGAGAGCGATGAGAAGACGGTCACAGTAGTCGACACAGAGCTCGGCCTAGAGGACCCAGAGGGCCTAGCGATAGTTCCTCTTTCCGGGGGGGGGGGAGATAAAGAGGTGTTCATGTGCTCCGATGACGGAAACATCGTCTGTGCCAAGCGCCTCAGAAATAACGCACTACACGGCTTCGGCCAGCCTGCTTGTCCCCTTCCCTCCAGCGTTGGTGATGTCAAGACAGTTTCCCACCACGTTGAGCACGGCAAAAGTGCAAGTGCGCGCATGTGGAGCGACATTAGGCTCTGGTCGGAAGACACCAGCCACAGACTGAGACAGCCCACTCTGCTGGGCGCCCCACTGTACGTCTGGTGTCTTGTATTCTTGATTCTCTTTGTGTGTGCATGTGCCGCTGTTGTGTGGGCCTTCTTCCGATTCTGTGACACGTCGAGCGCTGCTGCCTCTGAAGAGGGAAGGGTGGGGTCGACTTTGTCGATGGGCAGAATATGCAACAAAGGGGCGAGGGGGAGAGGTTCAGCGAGTAACCGTGAGAACCAACCAATTTTAGCTCCAGTACCAGAAGAGGGTGAAAGCCAGATCGGTGCAAGTGAACCTTGATCAGTCGGTTTACTTCTGCATTTATTGAAGGTTGATGGGACCATGCAGCCGTCCTGGATTCGCACAGAGAGAAGCCGGACATGGTGCATGTGGGAACGGAATGGATCACAAAGAAAAGAGAGAGAGAGAGAGAGAGAAGACACACTTTGTGAACTGCAACTGAGTACACGTTGAGAAGCATTTCTTCTTTATCTGATGTAACGTGCTGTTCCCCCCACCCCCACCCCCCCACCCCACCCCGCCCACCCCTCTCTCTGTCTCCCTCTCCCTCTCTCCCTCTCCCTTGCCCTTTCTCTTCCCTCTCTGTAAGTCTGTCTGCCTTTCCCTATCCCTATCCCCCCCCCCCTCTCTCTGCGTGT
>JAHBMJ010000302.1:18992-31340 GCA_018398765.1 Chromera velia | reverse complement strand
CCCCCCCCCCTTTGAACCCGTTTGCGTGCCACTGACACTCAAATGAATTTTTACATGGCCCCTATAGTGATAGTTAGTGATAGTAATAAATTGATTAAAATTGATAAGTTTTACATTAAGTTGCCACCAACTGCTTTCGCATCATATCATTTCTGGCATGCATTTTTCAATCTAAAAGAAATGATTAGAAATGATTCAATCGCGATAAATCGTGATAGTTGTGGTGATTTAATTGGTGGTGCTGGTAGGTATAGGTCAAGCACTAACTTTTATATATTCTCAGAGAAACCAAATTAGAGACAATGATTACGGACAACCCGGCTTGGCTCATCTCAAGGCAACTTGGCTCATCTACGTTTTTCGTTCACAAATTTTTGGCGCGGCATCGCAATTAACTTGGATCATTTAACTTCGATCACCGAAAAACTTGGCTCCGATCACGTGGCCGCGCAACTTTGATCCGTAACGTTGTGAGACTAGCCAGCCGTGCAACGATACACGAAACAGCATGTCAGGCCGTATCGAGATGCGCGCAGTTCGAGCGTATTTGCATCCATGTAATTAAGCTACGCACATGCATGCAGTCAGCAGTGAGTCAAACCTTCGTATGAAAGTCTGTAAGGGAGTACCTAGAAGTAAGAACCTTGTATGACAGAACTTCTTATACCATATGAGCCCCGCACAACAAGCTAGCCACTGCACCACACTCCGTAGCGTGGTAGCAGAACGAAACGATCAGCCTCAGTAGAGTTCGTAGACCATCCGTCTTGCGTCGTGAACACATTCTCTGTCTGACAGTGCGAGGTCTCTTTGCAGCTTCACACAGCTTGCACTGACTATGCACGCAACCACTGCAATAAGCAGAAAGTACGAGTTCATTGCTTTGTCTTGTGAAAGTTCTCAGAAGTCTTCAGCAGCACGTCGGTCATGTCGATCTGGGAACGTTTCAAAAATTTTCTTTCGCTTGTATGTGAACTTCAAAAATTCAAGGACATTCCATCCAGAGAAGTGCAAGCGAACGGTGAGACCCTCTTGAAGGAAGGGTTTGAGATTGCAGAGCGACTCTTGGAGTCTACAGGAGCCAGTAGACTGTCTGTTCCACCAACTGGGATTTTTGAGAAGCAGAGTGCAGTCCAACATGCGACTCAACACACCGATACGGGCAAACCGAAAACTCATAGAAGTTGCAGGTTGACAGAGGCAGCCTGGAAGAAAAAAGTGGTAGAGCAAACGCAGTCTCGGCAATCATCTGAGCACTGTAATGCTGGTTGCCCAAAAGGTTCAGCAGGGAGAGGGAGGAAACAGAAAGTCCAGCAGCCCAGAGACGTCTTCTCTGAAGGCATGCCAAAGCTCCAGGCGCACATGGAAATGCAAATCGAAGTAGAAAAAGAGATAAAGCGAGCAGGCGAGGTTTTGGCAGCAATCACTCGAATTTTTCTGGACGCTCGCAACAATGGAGGAGGCCTGGGCGAGGGACAGAGAGAGAGAGAAGAATTATTCCACCAGGTACCCCAGAGAAGGAATTCCGTGTGAGAGAGGGGGATGTGGATTGGGTCGAAGAAACTTTGGGTGATGACGGTGTTCATATAAGATCGCACGGCTGTGCGCAGTCAGGCGTTCCCAATCAGTTGCAGCAGCAAACAGATGTGCAGATGTCTGGGGTGCGAGAGGGAAGTGTTCCTGTGAGCTCTGTGGGAGCCACACTCGCTGGAACTCCAAGCACGACGTTCGACTTCAGTCAGTCGTCCCAGAAAGAAGGCAAAGGGACGTGGGAAGTGCAAAAGGGGAGTGGGATTGTCAATTCCGATGGGGGTGTGTTCTTTGCGACGCCTCAGACGACTTTTGATTTCGGTCAGAGCTCCCCTGTGATGGCTCCTACCGGAGAGGATGGTCAAATGAATGAGCCCGCTCTGATGGAGCTGTGCCGGATCAAAAGGAGTAAGAAGGACGAAGGAGATATGGGAAAAGACTTGTTTGAATCGCTGTATAGAGTTGGGAGTTGGGAATTGAGAGAGCAAATCCACTGCCAGTCTGAGAGACCACACAGCCCGTCTCCGCAGCTCAATCGTTTGGAGACAGGTGGGCAGGGAAATGACTTTGGGGGTGGAAGTCCAGAGAAAGCAGAGAGACAGAAACAAAAGCACCAAGAAAAGAAAGAGAGAAAAAGGCAGGAAAAGCATGAAAGGGAAATGCTGGCTGTGAGGCAAACGAAAGAGACAGACAGCCCTTGGTCCCCTCTGCCTCCAATCAGTGAGGGAGTGGAGGAACCGGCAGTCTCGTCTGATGGTTTGACACCGTCTCGTCAGGCCAGGCGTCGGCAAGAAAGAACAGAAGCGAAGAACAAAGAGAAAAAGAGAAGGCAAGCAGCCCATGCAAAACCAAAGACGCCAGTCCCACCGTATGATCCACTCCAGTATGAGTATTGGGAGGATGTGTCTTTTCGTTTTTGGTTGGGATGGGAGGACTTAATTCCAAATGTTCAGGGAATTGGCACTACAGACTGGCATGTATTTTTGGTACGTCGTGGGTGTGGACAGACAGAGGAGACATTTTATAGGGACTCCGAGATGTATGGGAATAGAGAGGGTGTGGTGCCGTGTGTGCCAGAAGTGAGACCTGCAGTGCGGTAGATGAGGAGCATACGGACCACCCGCACTTCAGCGCGGTCTTTTATCAGTCTACAACCTCCATCAGAGCAGCAGCACCAAGCTAACGGAGAGTCGGATCAAATAGATAGGAAAGAGCCGGGGGTGATTGTGGGGCTAACCGATTGGGAGATGCAGTACTATGGCATCCAGTGGACTCCGTGACTGAAGGAACAATTTTTAGCCGATGTATATGTTTTCCGCCCTTTTGCGTCTGATTTTTTTTTCTTTGTTGTTGTTCTTATGTGCGTCACACTCTCTCTGACTGAGCGTGGACGCGGCTTTGAAGGGGGAGGGGGCATGTGCACTGGGTATATGGTGGAGTCAGTATAGATGGTGGTTGGGAGTAACTGTTGTGATTGTTTGACTGGAGTGGACTATGATTCGATGATATGAAAGAGAGAAAGAACCACAGAAAAGATGGTAAAGGAAATTCTGAAAACAGAAATGAGAGAGAGTCGAAAGAAAAGAAAAAAAAAGAAAAGAAAGACGATTTTTGGTTTTCTACGATGCTGCAGGTATAAGGAAAAGCGATGATCTAATCAACGATTATCACTCCATTGCCCAAAAGAGTTGCATAAGAAGATTCACTTGCGTTCTCCATGTAAGCCAGCGTGGACGTGACTTCAGGGGGGAGGTGGCACGTAACGTTGTGAGGCTAGCCAGCCGTGCAATGGTACGCGAAGCAGCATGTCAGGCCGTATCGAGATGCGCGCAGTTCGAGCGTATTTGCATCTATGTAATTAAGCTACGCGCATGCATGCAGTTAGTAGTGAGTCAAGCCTTCGTATGAAAGTCTGTAAGGGAGTACCTAGAAGTAAGAACCTTGTATGACAGAACTTCTTATACCATATGAGCCCCGTACAACAAACTAGCCACTGCACTACACTCCGTAGCGCGATCAGCTTTTTTATGTACGATGAAAGCAACCATGCAAGTTAAATTCGCTGCGCGACGATGCAACTTGGATCACCGCGCAGCGCAACTGCGTTACGTATCTGAGATGAGCCAAGTTGCTGAGATGAGCCAAGCCGGGTTGCCCGGAATCATTGTCTCTGAGAATAGCTGCAATTAAGTTCTGCAAATCGTAGCAAGTCGCGCGCGCGGATTTGAGTAAAGGAGCTACTGTATGTATGCCATTGCAGGCAGGCAGGCATGCATAAACCGATCCGCTCTGCCAGACTTACTTTCGCGCGGAAGGCGCGCGAACTGAATAACTTGTATATATATACCAAGCGCAACTCAATTTGGCAAACCCATACAGCCAATTACGTTTGGGATTGCAAATGTGAAAAATATTTTTATTGCGGAAACAGTTTTTTCAGACTTGCAACATGTTTCTGATAATATTCGTAAAGTCTGTACAAATTTTCAAGTTCGTACGCGTGACCAATTACGTTTGCAAAAAATATGAAAATTCAAAGTCGGGCGGCCCCGGAAAACGAATCCTGACTTTGAATTTTCATATTTTTCGCAAACGTAATCGGTTGCGCGTACGAACTTGAAAATTTGTACAGACTTTACAAATATATATTATCAGAAACATATCGCAAGTCTTAAAAGACTGTTTGCACGATAAAAATCTTTTTCACATTTGCAATCACAATCGTAATCGTGCCAAATTGAGTTGCGCTTGGTATATATATGTATAATTTTTGAAACCACGCATGCATGCGTATACACTAGCTATATTCATACACTTCGTACGTCTATATATTTGATCCCCAGTCTGTTCTATATATACTTTGACCTGCTGCTGCACGCAAGCCAGACCATTTGGACAAGCGTAAAAAAGCCCCTAAAGCTTCCTCTGCCTTCGTGAAGAAAGTTTGAAAGACTCTTCGAAATCGAGAAGCACAGACGAAGTTCATTTTAAATATATATAGCAACGGCGAAAACAAGTCGATCGCCCTGCACTCATCGTAGAGGACTTGACTTGTTCGCGAGAACAGGGACACAACTGCTCACCCAATTACTATAGTCTGCTGGCTTTGCCGATTTTGACTTCCACGGCCTGTTTGAAACGTCCACTTTGCTTTGACGTGCCTCAGCAACAGCATGGAGAACTTTCTTCGTGAACACTGTTGCTTGGCTGGCTGGTCACCAAAGGACATCGAATCACTCAAGGGATCTCCACTGTGGGAAGAAGCCCAGACTCTCGTCAAGGTACGGGTCATTCTTGGCGCGTCTGGTTCTTATTCGTGTGTGGTTTGTTTCTTCTTATTCCGTGCAGAGTATTCAAATATATACATGTTTATACATACATCTTTGCAGGAGGATATCGAAACCTTCACCCGTATTGTCCTCCCTTTCCTTCGAAAGCAACAAAGAGCCCTACGGCAGAATGTGTTGAAAGTTTATGATCATGAGGTTCAAGTTCCCGGGATGGTGCGAGAGGAGAACGCAATTCCTCTCCTGTCCTACTCCGACCTCATCGAAAGTTTTCCTGACGTACAAGAACCTCAAAAGGGCAAACAGACAGCAACCCCTCCCACTGGAGTTACTCTCAACAGCTCAACAGACGACTATCTTCAAATGTGGAGCGGCCCGGTCGGTTGATGTACCCTTCCCTCCTCGTTCTCTCTTTTGCTCTCCGGGTATCCTTTGGGTTTCACACAACAAACCAGTGCTGTTTTGCCGACTGATTTCTTCTACAAAACAGATTCAAATGCCCGTTTCAAATGTGCAGGCTTTCAAAAGCACGTACAGAGGGAACCCAGTGGTTGTGAAGACTTTTGATGCTGAACCGATAGAGTTCCACCCAAGTTTGAAGAGAAAGGCAGCAGCTGAGGCCTCCCGGACGATGAAGAGGACTCTGTACCACTCCATGCTGTACGAAGAGTATTGCCGACACGCGACGTCCTTGAAAGCCATGGAGGAGGCAATTAGGAGAGTGCAGGATCGATCAGCAAAAACCCCAGACTATCCCAGATGCATAGGTCGGTTCGCTGGTAGATCGGTGGGTCATTGAGCAGCTTCAGCTGGAGAAGAGGGGGAAAGAGAAGGGGAACTTTTGACTTTTGGGATGCTTGCAGCTTTTTGAGGAGAAGAGAGGGATGTCAACCCCTGCGTCGTACTCCCGCTTCCATTCTTAGAATTCCTTTCTTTCTCTCCAAACGCTGTTTGTCTGCTTTTTCTTTGTTTCTTGACGCCTCACCGTGGATTCGTTCATGGATGTGATTCCCTCACTTGACATAAATTGCCTGTCATCCTCTGTCTGCCCTGCATGGTGCCTGCAGGCGTATGCATTACTTTTGGAAACACAATGATGGTGTTCAAAGACACGCAAAACCCCACTGTAAATACCAAGAACCTCACCTACTTGCAGGTTAGAAAGGCGAGGGCGGCCCAGAGAGGCAAAGGGGGGTTGAAGAGGACTGACTGACTGACTGACTGACTGACTGACTGACTGACTGACTGACTGACTGACTGACTGACCCCTCGACTGCTGCTCATCCATTTCTCTCTTTCTAGGCAGGCAGACATAGATACCACTCATACAGATCAGTGAGAGAAAGTAGCAATCAGCAGGTAGGTCATGTGTACTGCATTTTTTAATTGCAGTCATCTTGTTTATGCCATCACTTTCTTGCTTCCTCTCGATCCCTTCTCCTCCCCCCTCGGTCCATGCAGAGACTCCAGGGACCTCGGCCCAGCTGCCTGTACAACGTTGTGGTGGAAGCAAAAGAAGAGAGGAAAGGAGGATTTGGAAAAAGGGGCCATGCTGCCCGCCCCTTCTTCTCTACCCCCCGGCTGCCCCCCCTTGCAGAGGAACACGAAGTCAACGCAGCCCCTGAGGATTCCCTTCACCCCTGCGCGACTTCCCAGAACAACCAGAGGGGGCAGGCCAGATCATCCACCGGTAAGTGGAGTGTGTCCCGGCTTGCCGAAGAGCCCTTTTGTGTCGCTCTGTTTTGTTCATCCGCAAGCTGAGGATCCGAAAACAGCGACCACGTCCACGGGTGTCTTGTTCTTTTCATTCCTTCCTACTCGATCGCATTCCTTCGCTCTCGTTCTCAAAAATGGCAACGTTTTTTCTTTCACTGAGCCGCATGAATGCTCGTTAAACCGCGTGATGACTCATACAATCTCAAAGGTTCTTCCAGAACATTGACGTGCACTCTCCATATGTTAACATCCTGTGCAGCGTCAGGTTCGCGCACAGCTCCGAGTCAACCTGTGGCAGTGTCGGACCCGAGTTTTGTCCCCCAAAATCATGGCTTGGCTTCCATTGATGAGCAAGAGGACCCCCTGAAGGGAGCTACTCTTCTGGGAGAGCAGAGGGCAGAGAGAGGTCTGAAGGATCCCACTTGCCTTCTTTGGATCCTTTTCGGCACCGGATTCTTTTTGGGCTTTCCGTGGGCCATCGGTCAGCATTCGTTCTGATGACAAAAGAGGTAGAAAGATCGGAGAACAAGGGACAGACAGGCAGATGAGTAAACAGAACAACAGGGCGGCTGCAGAGAGGCACGAGAAAGAGCAGAATTACGAGGGCAAGATGGAAAGGGGGAGAGGGGAAACAGCAAAAGTTCCTTTTCCACGTATCCTGCAGCCCCATTTTTACTTTTGTTTATTGCTTCAGCAAGGCATCTGCAAACGATCGACTGTGCCCCTGAAATTTTCCCACACAAAAGGCCACCTTCTTTCTTGAAAACTCAAATTGTGCCCCTCAACGCTGTCTGATCTACAGGTGCGATCTGGGGTTTTTGTCTGCTTGACAGGAAGAGACGGACTCGAGGAACCCGAATCGTCAGTCAGTCCGCACCTCTTTCGATCAGCGTTCCTTTTTGTTCCTCATCATAATTTTCTTCGTATTCGTCCGAGATGTCTGCTCTGCCTGTCATTTCTTTCTGTCTATTTTTGAAACGCAAAGAAAGCCGATTTCTTTCCCCTGAGCAGGCTGCAATTTTGTTTTGCTTTGGGTATTCGAATCTGCAGAGGACCGCAAACAAGCAACCCGTGTCCTCTGTACTTGCAGGCTGCATTTGCCAATCTCCTGGCCCTTGTGCTGGTCTGTTTAACCCTAGCCATCGTTCTGCCTTTCGCCTTGATGGGCACAAGGACATCCACCAGGACCACGTACAGATATTCCACCATCTCAGATGACCCTACTGTACACGAAGGAACAGATTCCCGTCCTGTCCCATCCTTCCCGATTGGGCCTCCTGGAAGCAGAAGCAACATGGGGGGGGGACAGAGAATCCCCCCACGCTTTCCCTTCAATATGGGGCCACTACCTGCAGGAAGCGTCCTACCTGGACGTGGAACAGGCCAGCGGACATCCCCAAACACACCCACAAGCCCTTCCACAGGAACGCAACCACCAGCTCCAGGGTCTGATGGCGATTCCACACGCCCAGACGCAGAGGCACGGCAACCTGTTCCTCCCTCGAACAACCAAGCCACTTCTCCGACAGGTGCGCCCGCGACCTCTCCCAACAACCCGATCCCGCCCCCATCCAGCAACGCAGGAGGATCTGCACCTCCCCCCCCGCCTCCACACAGCCCAGTCGAACGCACTCCTGGAGGGACACCTCCTCCCTCTTCATCCCCATCGCCCAACCAACCCAGCCTCCCCCCTTCACAGCGTCAAGCCACCCCTCCTCCCCCCCACTCAGCCCTCATCCCAACAGCACAACCTCCCGCAGGAATCCCTTCCGGCCCAACCCCCACTGAGCCGGTGCCTCCCCCCCCTTCTTCGAACCCGCAACCCTCCATGCCCTCTGGGGGCGATTCGCCTCCTCCTGCCACCGCTAGAGAACCTGCAACCTCTTCTGCCCCTCCTTCAAGCAACGAACCGCCGGCCCAACATTCTTCTCCCCCCTCGCGAGACCCCAAAGAGGAAAATTTAGAAAATGGACGAGGAGGGCCCCCACCCAGCGATCCAAGCACAGGAGGAGAGGAGACAGATCAGTCTCGGGAGAGGGAGGGAGGTATTGCGGATGCTGAAAGGATAGCCGAGAGGCAGGCAATAAAAAGGACTTATCTTGGCATGAACAGGCTCTCATGGGCATTCTTTGCCGTCTGCTTGGTCCTCGGTATTCTCAGCAACATCACCGGAATCGGTTTCTTTTTTTGCCTCAACAGAGTAACCGCTGCCTGTGCTGCCCTCACCCGCATGCTCGGAATTGCCGCAGTCGCAGCAGGCACATGCCTGGCTCGACTGAAGTGGTGTCAGTTCGCTTCCCAAAGAGGGCCTCCCCGCTGGTGCACCACCGCCGCCTCGTGCTGTGCGGCTGCCTGGGGCACCTTCTGTGTGTGGTGCTGCGCTGTGTGGCATCCCGTGGGGGTTTTCTTTTCAAGCATCTGGCTGCGGGTAGCGGCTTTCTGCACCGCTGTGTGGAAGCCCGTCGCTGGATTCTTTGCAAGCGTCTGGGCACGTATTGCAGCATTCTGCACCACTGTGTGGAAACCAGTGGGTGCCTGTGCCTCAGGCCTCTGGAAAAGAGTAGCATCCTTCTGCACATTTGTGTGCACTCCTGTGGGTGTATTCCTCACCAGCCTGTGGGCACGTGTGATTGCGTGCTGCAACGCTACGTGGCATCCCATTAGAAAAGGTTGCACTGCGCTGTGGACCTCGTTTTCAACCGGCTGTTCGAATTGTTGGGCTGCTTTTGCTCTCTGCTACTCCCTCACGTGGACCTCATGTGCACACAGGTGTGCCTTTGTGTGGTCTCCAATTGCAGCCCGACTTGGTGCAATCTGGAATGGTTTGGTGGTTGGATTGGTCAGTCTGTGGAAGGGTTGTTTGGCAGCGTGTAATTTTATAGGAAAGCAGTCTTGTGCGTTTTTCCTCTGGCTTGGGGGTATTTTTGCCGGCTGTCTTGCCGGTTGTCTTGTCTGTTTCAAGCCCACAAAGAAGAAAACTCCACCGACCATCAAAACAGCAGCACAGGACTCCAACGGCGGCGCAGAAAAAGAGACAAAAGATCAAGAGAAAAGGCCCAGCAAGTCGACAAGTGTCGCATCCCGGGTCCGAGGGGTCGTCTCTTCTGTCCCCGCCCTTTTGGGTCTCCGCCCCCCCCATAGGGAGTCCCAAGAAGCAAATGTCGTGACACCTCCGGTTGATGAAAAGGCTGCCGAAAAGAGTCAGGAAATCGATCTGGAGGCACAAAATGAAGAGAGAGAGTCAGATCAGGCGGTGGGAGGTGAGATGAACGATCTCCCCCCTCCCCGAAGTCTCTCGACGTTCGGACATAGAGGACCCCCGGTACCCCCTCAGTGGGAGACCTCCCAGTCGTCTCCCCAGTTGTGCCCTCAGCCTAGGGGCGGAACTGGGGACGCCTCTTCCGATGAAGAAGAGCAGGAGGATCTAGACGATTTCGTTGACCTCGAGTCGCCTCTTCCAAGCCCGGAGAGAGTGCGTACTCATTGAATAATCTGAATGAACTCACGAGGGAATGGGTGGGTGAGGGGGGAATTCGCCAGGAGGGTTCAGGTGATAGAAGTTTTGAATCTGCATGGGAACGGGAAGGAAACACCTAGAACGACTCTTAATTCGATGTCTCTCTCTCTCTCACGTAGAGATACGTGCGACAGGAGGGAAGAGGAAAAGGATGGCAGACGGTTGAAGGAGGATTCGGATTGCCCGTTTTCTCTTTGTCTTTGGATTTACGCCGTCTTCCTCCCTCCCCCCCGGCAAAAACAAACGTCAGAAGCAAAGGGTCGGACTGCTATGAGTCACCCAATGTAAATAAACAAAGAATAGAATCGCCAGAAAATGAATTAAAAAAAAAAAAAGCTTTTCCACGAGCTCAGCATCCAGTACAATCTGCCTAGTTCTTCTCAAGGTTCTTTGACTGGTCCAAATCGCTAGGCAACTGTTTTTGCAGGGGCATATATAAGAGTCATAATAAGACCGTACATTCAAAACATCAAGGTCCCAGGTCGGAGTGGCAGGGCCGATTTCAATTTACATAAAATTAGAAACAAATTGAATATACAAAATTTTTTTTAGATATATTTATTACTGAACACCACACAACTTTATATCAGTGATGTTTAAAACAATGTTTGAAGTTTGTTCCTAGATTTGTTTGAAATTTTTTTATTATATTCTTAGTTACATGCTGCCTGTATAGTGAAATAAAAGTTAGAAAACTAGAGATTGAATTTATTAGTAGTATAACCACAGGAAGTGTTAGAGATAGCCTAGGAGATAGCTTAGCTAGAACATACAAATGCTCTAGCAAATACTACCCTACACGTAGTTAGTAGGATTTTCCATGATTTTAGACTTAGTAATAGACTAGGCTTTTAGCGGATTTTATGCTAGAAATAAAAAAATAATAATTATATTTTTAATGATAATTGGGTAATATCATAACCTTGATAAAGATGTATAAAGATGTTACAAAACTGTGCAATGCCTTGCAATTAACGGTCAAAGAATAGCTAGTTATAAAATAGGGCTTCTATATGATTGTTGTGAAAACATTTAGAATATGATTTTAAGTTAATGTGCTTTTCATTCAGAACTTGAGGTCTTGTCACTAGTCTTGTCATGTTTTTTAAAAATCCAGAGCTAGATTCAGAGCTAGTGATTATTGCATGTAATTGCAGGATAGTTCAAGGTTCTATCCTAGGCTCTATCATTAAGAAGCAGTGCTAGAAGCAGTGCAATGTTGAGACGCATGCCAGAGGGACAGAGATCGACCTGCGTATTTGCTGCGACCTGTCAGTCCCTTGTCATCGACATGCAAACCAAATCGCCACCTTGTTTTCCTTGCATTCACACAGAGAGATAGTCTCGGTCTGACGCCTGGCTGACAGGCTGCATGGCACCCAATGCATGCAAAAATGGGGCAAAGAATGTTGATCAACTGACTCTGTGGATACAATCAACTGAGCGAGACATGGTGACTGAGTGGAACTTGAATGCTCTTTCAACCATGCACACACCATTCCATTCAGAGAATTAACTGAGCAGGTCTCATGCAGACATTTCGAGCCCTAGCTCGATCCGCCAGTCGATGCGGATCCGAACAAGCATGGAATTCAAACAGTCGATGCATGAATTAGGTAATGATGTGAACCTTGATCGAACTCCCAACTCTCTCAACCGTGACTCCATCAATCCCCCGACCTTGGTAGAATAAATAAATGAATGAATGAATGAATGAATGAATGAGTCACCCCCCTATTTTCCCTCCCTGCAACAGGCTCGACAGGATGGGCATGGACGCTCCCGTAGAAGAAGAGGACACAGCAGAATTCTTCTGCACCCTTAGTAGGCCTGCATACCGTCCCAAGGCCTGTACTGTGATGGCGGGGTTGGCTCGGGTCAGCTGAGCGAAGACGGACGCATCGATGACTGCGAGCCGCTTAGCACCTTTGAAGGTGAAATCGTTTCTGAGCACTGCTGTCGGATCGTCATCCTGGCCCATCTTGGCGGTCCTGCAGTCAGTTCGTTTTGGATCCGATATGCAGACAGCAGACTCGTCAATAGACACCCAGAGGGATGACACAAAACAACATGTGCTGCGTCATTCATCCTACATCTTCTCTCTTCATGACAAAAAGAATTTCAATCGAATTCGCAACCTTCGAGCCTGCTTTTCGCGACTGGATCGCGTTGCATACATCAATCATACAAATCCTTTCCGCAGGACTCCATTTAGCTTAAATCAGCCAGGAATGCACGTACGTGCAGAAAAGAGAGTAAGTCGGGGTGGGTCTTCCTGTTCCCTCCCTCCCTCCCTCC
>JAHBMJ010000302.1:5000-18971 GCA_018398765.1 Chromera velia | reverse complement strand
TCCCTCCCTCCCTCCCTCCTGCTGTCCAGGCATGCTGGAGATGCTGCCCTGCTGCGTCGAAGATCCCAAGTGCAGGAGTGCAGTATGTTTCTTTGCAATGAAAAAAATGCGAATAAAAGGGGAAAGAATTCTCAGACCCCCAGACAGAGCATTCCCAGACACCCTCAAAGCAGATGCGAATCAATCGAAGCAGCACGTAAGCATTGATTGCTGCATGAACTCACGTACCCGGCCATATGCCACATGGAGGTCCCAAAAGTTGCGTAAAAGTCCAGCATCAGCTTGTCATCGTCAATGTCCTCGACTGCGACCAACGCTTATGCAATCACAGACATTCGACCAAGTCTTCTCAAAAATCGAAAACAACAAAATGAAGATTCAACCAAGTGTTTTCTTCCCTGGTGGCGCGCGTAAAAACAAAATGGGGGATCGCCTCTTGAAAGTCTCGGGAAGAAAACTTCGAAGCTAAAGAGCACAAACAGCACCCGTTTTTTTGCGCGGAGGGGAGCAGCATCAGAGTGGTTCAATTTGTTTTTGCCATATCCTCTGTGATCCCAACCCTTCTTCAAGCTGACCGACTCAGATACAGACTGATATACAGGCTGACTGACTGTTGGGAAGGCCCGGGAAGTAGAGGATTCTGTCAGCGGGATCCTTCGGCCTGGAGCTGTCAGGTTTGCCCTCAGTGTTGTCTCGAGCAGCCGCCATGGGGTCCTTGATGACTGCTTTCAGGTAATTGATAATCTGCAACAACCATCACATTGATTGCATGCAAATCTTAGCATCAACGCCATGTCCTTCCATCGCCTATCTTGTTTTATCTTTTGGACGCTGATCCAAAGAATAAACTCTGGATGAAAGAGCCAGGAATTTTCGGGGGGGACTTGTCTATTTGCGGTAGCTGATGAAGGAAAATGTACTTGCAAGCCGAGAGGCTCATCTCTAAGTGGCTTTGAGCCTCTCGCAAAATCAAAACTGGAATTCTCCCCCTGAAAAGCAAGTTTCTAAATTTCATTTGTCTGCTGACCTTCTCCATGTCCAACCGAACGAGGTTGTCTGACTGGAGAGTGAAGAGCGAGAAGATGTTCTCTGCAGCAGAAAGGAGAATATTGAAGATTGTTGCTGGGCACATCTGCTTGTTTTTGCTGTCGTCTTCTGACTCATAGATGGCCCTCTTTGTCGGGTCGTTCTCGACAGTCGTCCAAAGTTGCCGCAGCTTCCTTACGCCCTCTGCCGCTGCCCTTCTGTCTCGAGGGTCATCGAGGTAGTTAGGGTCGACGAGGACCTCTCCTGCAGGCAGAGGATTGAGCAGACAGGCAGAGGCAGGCAGGAAGACAAATGAGCGCATGTAGGAAGATGAGAAAGATTCGGGATTCGAGCGTTCAAAAAAAGACACGTACCTCCTATACACCCTTCATTTCTCTTTTGGACTCAGGCATGCTACATCGAGAATCCTCTGCGAGAGGTCGGTCAACACCTTCATTTTTCAACCTTTCACAGCAAGCTAAGGGTGTTGGTCACCCAAAAAGCCGGTTGTCGGTTTTGAGTGGAACCTTTCGACTTTCTTGAAGTTCCTTTCTTTGGCACTCCTCTCGGATGACTAGAGTCTGATGATGCGGCACAAGACAATGCTCTTATTTCTGCTCACCTTTCTCGTTGAGATCAATGGTTCCTCTCGACACAGGCACAGAAACGATAGAGGCCCATCCTGCCGCTCTCTCGAGACAGTCGTAGAGCTCCTGGAAGTTGATGGATTTGCAGATGGGGGCAAACCTCGCGTCTGGCACAGCAGCATCACCTGCAGTGCCTTGTTCATATTTGAGAAATATACAAAAAGGAAGGAAACCACGCACATCTATACAGAAATACACTCATCTGTGTATCACTACTCCGCATCTGGTATGGCCGCATCACCTGCTGTCTATGAGAGTTTGCCTAGTTCTTCAGATCCAAAACACTTTTGAATGGGAACATGGCCAGCACTTACACCCACAATTCCACGTGCAAACGCACACTCTTCTGCAGACGCGGAAAGAAAATTGCAGCGGGATAAATTGGAGCGAAAGAGCGGAACATCAAAGAAAGAATGAACGAAAAACATGGACGATACAAGGAAAGGAGAGAAGCAGGGATTCCAAAGGAGAAAAGTTGCAGCAGGGCAATCAGCATGATGAATTCATCAGCCGGCCCCTAGATTCATTCGTGTCTCTTCGCTTCCTTTCTCCCACTACTTGCGGATCTTGAGCAGCATCACGCACGACAAAAACAGAACATGCTAGCTGGCTGACATAGTTTGTTGTAGGACATGATGGTGTCGGCAGCCTTGGAGTTCCGGAGTGAGGGGGGAAAGATGAACCTCGACTGGAACAGAACACCCTCGATCAGGTGACCGAACGAGTTCTCTTCAATCAACACATACCTGCAGAGAGATCAAAGAATGAATATGGATTGTGACGCCATCCGTTGTTTACTATGTGTCCGCTACTGGAGACAGTGTCTGTGTGTATGCTGTACGTGACTCACAACATTTCGTTTCACTCACACACCTTCTCTCTAAAAATCAATGGTGGGACCAAGCGATCCAAGTGTAAAGTCCCGAACAACTGCATCGCCCCTTTCTGAGTTTTGTTGCCGATGCCTGGAGTGCAAACAAAACTACTTCTCAGAACTCTTCTTCGATTCCGGCCCTCAAAAGCGAGACCCCCCCTCAACTTAATTCTGCCTAAACGCTTCAATCTATTCAACCGGAGAAATATCCTACTCCTGTCGATACACAAAAATGAATCTATATGGCCAGAAAAAACCCCGGCTGCCCACCCACTTACGCGCAGGTGTCGTCCTCGTTGTCCAGACCCTCCCAGCTGCTGCAGTCGGATCCGAAATTGGACAGCCCTGCAATTTCTGCAGAGGTTGCTCTGAGAACATCGTACTTTCCATAGTCTGTCTTTGCACTTTCCGTCACTGCGTCTCTGACTTCCTCCCTGATGAACGTGGCTACCGGAAGAATGAGGCGGTCGTGGAGGTTCTTCCCCAAGTACGGACTTTCCACGACCAGATCGTACTTGTACTTGTCCTTGATCAGTTCCTTCGGGCCAACCCCTGACTTATACAGAATTGCTGGGGTGTGGATTGCACCAGCAGACATGATGATTTCTGCATGGGCAAAGTCAGACAGACAAGCTCTATGCCTTTTGATTTTTCCTCCAGATGCAGCAGAGTCCAGACGCCGTGCCAGTCTCCTGATATAGGCAGACCCCGCATCTGTCTTCGTCAGCTCATTCACAGAGGGAAAGAAGCGACCTGCGCCCAGGCCAAAAGACTTGGGGAGGTCCAAACGCTCAAGGCCGAGTTCATGAAGGCCCACGCCCCCGACAGCCGCGTCGAGTCTCTGCAGCATCATGATTTGACGGGCAATCTGGGCGTCCTGAGAGTCTGCACCCGGGTACTCGGCGAAAGGGGCTGCGGGAGAGAGCTCAAGAAGAAGAAGCCAGTACGCCACCTTCTGTTTTGAGATTGCGTTCTCCAGCTGGCCTGCACAAGCGCAAGAGAGACGGCAGGAGGATAAGGAAGCAGGCTCGGGACTGAATGAATGAGAACAGTCTGGCTCAGAGCACGAGGAGGAACATGGAACCCCTCTGCTCCTCAGAGAAGAAGAAAAAACAAGAAATGAGTAAGAAGAAAAGACGAGGAACACATATTCCCAGAAAGAAACAACAATGCATAAACGATTCAAATTCGAATGCAATCATGCTGGTTGACTTTCCCTATTCCCTTCCACTCATTCGCAGTCTCTTCCTCGAAGTGACTGCTGGCTTGGTCTTTCTCGTGGCACCTGCCAGACGCGCATCTGCGCCACAGCGTACACGCCAGTCCGACCTACCGCCAGCGGGTTTCCAGGGGTCCTCTGTGTAGTCCACTTGCTGGTCGACGATGTCCAGCTTCTCTGTGTCTTCCCAGAGCACGCACTGGGCAATGGGCTCACTGCCGTCTGAAGGCGTCTCAAACTCAACCTGCACAGACACTCATTCAATCGCTCACTCACTCATCCACGTAGGCAAACATGCAGAAATATACACACGGCATCTTCCTTTCTCGCTCACACGCCCACTCAAGGTCCCGATGTCGTTCTTTTACGCAGACTTGAAGACCTAGAGTTCAGGTTCATGTGCTCGTCGGCTGTTTGCAGAACAAACGCATTTCGCGCAAGCAGAGAGGCGCCAATGCTGATGTTCAAGCCAAATGAAGGTCTCTCGCTCGCTCGCTCTCTCTCTCTCTCTCTCTCTCTCTCTCTCTGTGTGTGTGTGTGTGTGTGTGTGTGTGTGTGTGTGTATTTGACAAGGACAAAGTCCGTGCAGACCTTCAGCACCGTTGAATCCGTTGCAATTCGCAAATTGGGGAGCGAGAAGTCCACAAAGTTGTCCGACGCCGCTCTTACTCCAATCTCGTTCAGAGGTTCTGTCGGGTAGGAGCCCGGCGTTGTGTTGAAAGCGCTGTAGGTCTGCCACCACCCATCGGTGAAAAGGGTCTCGCTGTGGAAATCATGTGGGGAGAATCCTGCAGTGATGGATGGAGCTAGTGAGCAGTTTGAGGCTTAAAAAGGGTCTACGGCGGGAATGACCGTAGAAAAGTCTCGATCTACGTTGAGGTGGCACGCAAACATGCATTCTCACCAAGTTTTCCAAAATTGACTGACCTTCGGCCGTCAGCGCTTCCTTCAAGTGGTCGAGAGGCAGATCGAAAGTACCCCCCGTGAGTGTGGAATCAGTTTGCGGAGACTCTGACATTCGGTTAAAGACATATTCGTAGGATTCATTGATGAGGGTCATGTCCAGATCGATTCCATGTGCCCTGTTGAGCCAGCCAAAGTACTCAGGTGTTTCTGCAATGATGATGCCCTGATTGATTGCTGTGCCTCCCGAGAGAACCCGACCGGCATTCGATCTGACGCCCTGTCTGGTAATGACGTTTTCATTCACCTGACGGTACAGACGTTCATACCCAACGAACCGCTTGTACTGCACAGGGTCCCCTGCCACCTCCCTCGTCGGGCCTCTTTCCACGACCAAAACGGAGTAGCCGTTTTCTGCAAGGGTTTGTGCAACGATCAATCCAGCACCCCCCCCCCCGTTGACGATGTAGTCGTATGTCCCCTCTTCAATTGCAGGAGATTTATCTGCGAAATTCTTAAAAAGCCCGTCCAGTGAAATGCTGAATCCTTCGGGCACTTTCATACGACCAGAGTCCATCGGGGGGATCGGAGAATCACTGACGTCGTCTCCGGCAAAAGAATCATCCAATTTGGAAAAGTCAAAGCCAGAGCTGTCCAACTTTGGCAACCCCTTGAGGAAATCCCCAAACTCTAATCTCTCCCCCATGTCCAAATTTCCCTCCACCGGTGGCAATTGCTGAAGTGCAAACCACCCAAGAGAAGCAAGCGCTTTGAAAAAGCGCTTGGCTCTCATCTTGCCTGGACTATTTCTCTGGCTTCACCTGCGACAGCCTTCTGGTGTTGGAGCGTACTGACAAGGAAGATGATCCAACTCTACTGACCAGGCACATGAACTTACAGTTTGTCACTGAAGCTCTACGTGTGCATACGTGTGTGCTATCAAACAACTTTCTGACGTCACTTCATGTGGTGTTTTTCTATCAAGGTCAGGCAATTGAATCCGTTCTCTCATATTGCAGCACGTGATACACTCCTTCTCTTGGGCCCAATTAGTTAGTGCCTCCGTCTTGTATCCAAGAAGAAACCGCGAGTACGTCGCCTCGGGGGGCAGCTCAGCTCTGCTGAGATCAGCCGAGAGGCCCTGAGATCGCACGCACTCGCATAACGCATTTTTTCATTTCGGGGGGGGGGGGTTCGCTTCTATCTAATGAATTCCAAAATGTGCCCCTCAAGCAACTCGCACGGAGCCGCGATCGCTGAATTACTTCGCACATGCGTGCCCCTCAAGTAACTCGCACGGAGTTGCAAGTGCATGCTCGCGCGGTCCCGAAAGGCATACGTACTTAATTCGTGGGTGTTGCCGTGGCCCCCGCCCCACGCACAAGACATGCCTAAGCCCCCGATGGTGTGCACCATTCAAATATGAGCGGACCCCCTAAATGGCCCCCCGAGGCACTCACCCAACTGGTTGGGTGTATCCCGTTCATACGAAAAACTGTATGCGGATTTTTTCCTGGGGCCCAGACAGCTCTACATATGAGACTGCATGTGCCGCCCTCCGAGGTCCGAGGAGTCGCGAGCTCATCGTTCAGCGCGCGCGTGATCGCACGAAGTGCATGCATGCTTGGGGGGCACGAATTGAAACCTCCAGAATTTTTTCCTCTGTCAAATCAGTGCTGCGGAGACGGCGCTCGCTGGAGCTGAATGAAAAGGAATGGTCCATGAAAGAATGGGAGGGGAGTAAGTCATTCCATTACAAGGCCCCTCAACTTCTCCTCCAACCCTCTGAAAAGACAACGGCCTCGATTCAGAGCTCGATTCTACAGCCAGGGGAAGAGGGAAGCACCGAGGAGACAGCCGGAGACGGCCCTCACCTTGACTTTCTTTTCGAGTGAACCTTTGATCCAGCTCGCCCCAGCTCAATATGCAGGGCCTTCTGTGAACACGAATAGCTCAGCTCCACTGGTACAGGGTGGATTTTGCGTTCTGGGGTCCGAGACTTCCCTCTCAACATCGGCCGTCTCGTTCGAATGGACGCCGCGCGTATCTGGTCAATTGCCTCTTGTACCTCTCCGCGTGCCTGGCTCATTGCGCATACATAGCCCCCTTACTGCTGCTCATGTGTTTCATTGCAGGGAGGAGACGGAGATCCGGGATTTCGTGGGGCGATGGAACTCACTCGCGTCCGCAGAAGCAGACCGTCCCTCAGGAGACGAAAAGAGAGACGCGCTGCTCTCACAAATAGCTGCCGAGACGCCCCACAAAGATTTCGCGCGTCTTTCCCTTCTCCACCTGAAACTGAGGGAAACATGGCCTGGTGATGCGTGTGGTGCGTTCCCCGACCCTCAGTCCGTGTGGGAGCGTGCGCAGGAGGAGGGATACGGTCGGCCAGCCGACACAGAAATGCAGGATCCAGTTTCTGCCGCTGAAGAGACAGACGGAGTTCAGCAGGAGAGACGGGGAAGATCCACATCCCCCGTCCCCGCGCCAAAGCAGGGCTCTTCGGGCTCCATGCACATGCGCTTGCGTCAAAGAGCACCGAAAAAGCCCCCCGGATCGCCAGGCGGCGACGGGAGAGAAAAGGCCGAGCCTCGTCCAGCACCAGTCGAAGCCCCGAAGCCCTCCGTCTCCCCCCGCCATCCCCCTCCGCAGTCCCCAACCCCCAACTCTCAGGATCTTCCTGTCATTCGCGTCTCCCTGATGAGAAGCCGGCCTCATTTCTTATTCGCACCTGACGGCAGCCAGGTCAGGGCCAAGGACGCTCTCACTGCCGCGTCTTCTAGCTCGGCAGCCGCCGTCTCCGGAGGGGTAGGAGACTTTACTTTGCCTGCACTATCAGAAGGAAGGGAGAGGCTGCGGCTTGACGGCCGATTGTCTGAGCGCTCTCTCGACGATGCCTTGTTGGAGGAAGAGGAGGAGGGGGGGGAGGCAGAGAAGCAACAGGGGAGGGTTGACGGGATTCACAGGGGTGACGGAGGGGTATTCGATGCCAGTCGTGGGGGGATAGGAGGTCAAGAGCAGTTTGGGGACTCTGCAGGGCTGGGGGGGCAGGGACGTTCAATAAAGCGGGAGCCAGATCCCCTGGATGATCTGTTGGAAGAGGAGGACGAAGAGGGAGAACAGAAACCCAGAGCCCCTCAGAAAAAGGCTCGGAAGGGCGAAAAGCGGACTGCTGAAGCAGTCGCATCTCTTCCCTCTGCGTCAAGGGCCTTCGAGACTGAGGGAGAAGGAGGAACGGTTTTGAAAGTGATCGGTGGATGGGCAGAGCCGTCGTCTCACAGCAGCAGTAGCAGTAGTAGTAGCAGTAGCAGCACGTTCCCCATTCGAGAGAGTCTCGACTTCAACTCCTGCCCTGTTGAGCCCTTCATGCAGATGCCGAGGACCTGTCCATGGATACGCCGACGCACAACAGGTCTCTTGAGGCTCAACCGTGCGGACGCTGAGCCGAAAGCAGATGCGATGGGGGCAGTCGAACGGAAAGGTCGGTCACGCTCCCTCCTTTCAAGGCAACTCTCGATCATGTCTGTGCGATTCGCCTGACCCCCGGTACATGTGAGATAGGGGTGTTTCCTGGCGACAAATGAATACAATCCAGCACTTGAAGAAGAAGATTGATGCGCCAATGTAGACACACAATCCAGACACTCACAAAGCCTGAGGGAGACACACACAGACGGGCACTGTTGTTCATTTGTCTTTGGTCTCTTTGCGTTTTGATTTCTCTTTAGAAACTGTACAACTTATGTTCGTTCATGTTCGATCGATCTTGATCGTCGCTCATCCTCATTCCTCGCGATTTTGTCCTTCTTTCATCACTGCATTCGTGTACTTGCTTCTTTTTCCTGTTTCAACCTCTTCTCATTCACTCTCCAAAACACTGATCCTCGTCATTGTTCTGGGCGCTTTCAATGGTCCTTTTTGTTGCGATCCTTCACTCCCAAAAAAAAGTACATGAGTGAGGACTGTCAGTCGTGTCTGGTGTGTGATCTGTCCCGTTTTGATTTCAACCTTTTTGCTTGTACCTTTGCTGAATGAATTGCAGTAGTGTTGATGCGATGCTCTGAGGCCCAGGGGGCACAGTGGGTCAGACAGGTCCGGGGTCCCGGTACGATCGGGCGGCCTCAGAAGAGAAGAGAATCAATTAGGGAGAGGGAAGAGGAGGCAATCTTACAGGCTGCTTACACTGCAGCAGCCTCGGCAGAGGAAAAAGGCCGCGCGTCTGGGTGAGTTTGTGAAGAACATTTCGTTTGTTTGCGTAAAAATTGCACTTGCAATATGAAGCCTGGGGTGCCAAGGGAACAAAGAACAATCCAATGTCACTTTATGTGTTCATTCATTCTGCGATGTGGAAGTTATCTCCGTCTCGGCAAAGAAACGTGCAGCAAGGAAATCCTTTCAATTCTCCGTTCCTTCCTTCTTCGCATGTGCCCTTTTCGTTCGGCCGTTCTCCTCGAATCCAGTGTTCTCCTCAACAAAGAGACAGCAAGCACAATTATCTCTTATTTTTCCGACAATCGCCTCCATATCTGAGCAGACCGAAAGCCAAAACGGAGAAGGCTCGTCGAGAACGGAAGGGAAAGGCTGAAGAAGGGAGTCCATTTTCAATTTCGGATACGGCCCCGGCACAAGCGCCTCCTCCCGCATTGGTCAGTCTGATTCTGCGGTTCCTGTTCCTCCTTGTGGTGCTTATTTTGGTAAAACGAGGCACGCGCGCATACATTCTTTGCTTGCTCCACCCTTTGGCTCCCTTTCTCCCCCAACCACCCTTTCCTCTGTCGGTGAATTGATTTTGCGGTGCTTCAGTCTTCTGTTCTCTGCTGTCCGAGTTTTGTGTTTGTCATAAAATGCACTGCATCTCGTCTTCTCTGTTTCAGCGATGATTCCTCCCCACGGTCGTTAGAATCGGTGGGTCTTCCTGAAGTCTACTGTCACCCTGAGTAGAGCACTATTCCATTATGAAAACGATACCATTTCTTGATGTTTTTGAATGCAGATGGGGTTTGAGGAAATTCTCTTGAAGTCTCCCTCCTCGAGTGTTGCCCTGAAATGTTCTTTGGAGTCTCTTTTGACAGGGCTGGGGAGGGAGTGGGCCCGTTTCGAGTTTTTCATGTCCCCGATTGACGTGGCCTTTCTCGGTGTGTCAGATCTCGCGGCCATGATTAGACAGTGGGGCCTGGGACACCGACACAAATGGCCGCACGAAAGGGTCAAACCCGTCCAGTCGTCATCGAGGGAGAAGAGTGTAAATGGCCCTTACGGCGTTGGGGGCGACCAAACTGACGGATGCGGAGGGGAGGGTAGAGAAGACTTTTTGGTAAAAAGGATTCCGCCATTTCCACACCCCGGGGGGGGGCTGAAGTTGCCCCGCCGCTCCTGGCAGCTCTTGCGGTGCACGGGTGGGGAGCCGGTGGTGTTGACATGGAAGCAACTGGAAAAGGAACGCTCGAGGCTGAGCAGGTTCAGGGACGCAGTGGGGCGTCTTCTCGCGGGAAGAAGGGCAGAGATCGTTCATTTTCGTGAACTTCGTCCATTCTTCTCGGTGAGCAATTTCTTCAGGTAGCTTGGTTGTTTGAGTGCTCGTCCGGTCGAATGAAATCAACAAGACTGCCCCCTGAGCTTCTTGAATGGCGAGGCCTACAGAGACAGGACTCAAAACGCCTTCCAAGCAAGCAGGGTCACAGGAAGAAAGGAGACAAGAAAAAAAGCCTCCATGTGAGACCTTTGTCTTTGGTTATACGGAATTTTACTATTAGGAGCATCTGCTTGCATTGGCACCCACCAATTCGTTGGAATGGAAGTGAATGTACGTCTGCATCGATACATGTATGTATGTTTGCATGTCTCGATGTATACATGTATGTATGTATGTATGTACATGTGGATGATTTCAGATCATTCCGCACAATATGGGGCGTCTGGCAGCGGCAAGCTACGGTCTCGTGTCCCCCCCTTTGGATTCTGCAAGCGGACTTCCCTGCCTTGTGGTGGATTCTCGAAGGGATTTGCGAGAGGCAGAGATTTGCTCAGACCCCTCTTCTGCCATGATGGGGTGAGTAGAAGGAAAAGATGAGCAGCGAGCGGAGGGGACTGAAACCACTTTAGTCGTCCCACAATAAATCTCTTTTTTTCATTTTCTTTCCGTGTGCTGCCGTCAGCCGCAGGAATTATGAGAGAAGCTCGTGAGGCTGTGTATTTGCGGCTGGCTCTCGTACATATGCATCTTCATATGCTCCTTCCTTGTGCAGGATGCTGAAGGTTCGCTTGGCCTCTGAAGAGACTCCCGTGACAGTGAAACTGTATGACATTATGCCGTTAGCACAGCGGCAGGTGGATGGGGACGGGGGTGTGGTGCGAAAATCAGCAGACCGCACCGGAATTGGCAAAGAGTTCCCACCACCAGGTGGCGTGTCGGGACTCCCTTTTCTCACACACTGGCGTCTTCTAGATAGCAGCCAAATCGGTCAGCAAAGCAGAGAGGCGGGTAGTGCGGTTTGTGGAGATGAGAATGAATGGGCAGACACAGGTCGTGACTGTGCCAGTCTCTTCTGCAATGCAGACAGCCAGTGGAAGTCAGCGAGAATGGAGTTGCAAAGTTTGTGATATTTTGATGGGCAAATTCACGTCTTACCTTATGTCTTGAATCTGGTCGCTTGTCATGACATGTGACGTTGTTGCCTCATTGAGCTCTTTTCTTGCCGTCTCTTGCATTCGACTTCGCTTCTCCTTCCTTAGCTGAACGCACGCTTCAACCGGCACTTCCAGAGAAGCAGCTGAAGGGGCTGAAAATTTGAAAAAGAAAAAGAACACTTGTGTATACATGGCCATGCGTTTTGTTTTCCTTCTTTCAGCTGAACCCGCACGCTCGGAGGAGGAATTGAGGGAAATTCGGGAGCGCCTGGCGTTTATGACGGACTCCAATCCGTACACTCCCGCAATTTCGGAGGTGGAAGAAGGTGCGTTGGAACTCGGTGCCTGATCGAGACCTGAGCGGAAGCGCTCTAGCAATTCTTTTGGGCAACCCATCAATTGAGAGCAAAAGTCGAGAGGGGTGAATTCGAAATCATCGACAACCATGTGCCGATCTGTGCAATTGTGCTTTGCAAACCCGCAGAAGTACTGTGAAGTCTCTTTGCAAGTGTCCACCTGTTTTTTCGTTTTCATTCGACGCTCTCCTGCTGTCTTTCTGGTTCTTTTTTGACAGTCTCATCGAGATAAACCAATAACTAAATATGTTGATCGATACACGCGCAGCTCAAGCACTCGTCGCTTCCAAACACTGGCGAGCCACCGAACGACGCTTCCAGATAGTCGCCCTCCTTCGAGAGGTGAGTCGACTGATCAGTAAGTCCCTGTATGTGCATGTGCAGAGGATGAATTTTCTTCTTCTCTTTTTTTCTTTTTGCTCCGGGGGAGTATTCAATTACGCGTCCACTTAATTGCAGCTGCATGCACCCTACCGAGGCAGAGAGATCCCCCAACCTCTGTCGACGTGCGCTTGAGATGTCTCAATTTTAGCAACAGCGAATCTCACAGCGACAGCCTTCTGACAACTTTGGGTGACTCTCTCCCCAATATCTCAATTGTTTGGTTCCGTTCCGCTCTCAGCCAGCCTTCTTCCAATACACGGGCACCCCTCTGAAAGTGGGAAAGCGTTTCGATTTTTCTATTCCTTTCGCTTCTTGCAGCTTCGAAAGCGACTGTCATCCTCTTCCGACCAGTCTCTCCCTCGAGACTTTCTTCCTGACATTCCAGACGAGACAGGCCTTTCTCTCTTCTTCCCAGACAAACCAGTCTGGGTAGACGCAAAAGCCAAGGCCGGCCCAAAAGTTTCGGAGAACCATGCAGGGATTTTGTTGGACCTCTCGCCTCCTCTCAAAAAAGACGAGAAGGAGCCAAACGGTCCCGCAGCTGCAGCGAGCAACGGACCTGTGGCACCGACAGCCACGCAGTCTCCCACTCTTACCAGCTCCCCCCATCTGCACTCCGATCAGGCAGGAACACTTCCGCCCCATCACCCGAACCATTGTCCCACCACAAGCCCCCAAAACTCTGCGGTACCGCCTTCCGACATTCGGGGAAAGTATTTGTGGTGGATCGATCAGCTAGCAGTGGTCGATACGGAGCTAGAACGCCTTGGAAGTGCTTCAGGAATGCCGTACGTGTCTTGAATTTTAGGACTTTTCTCAGCTCAAAGTTTTTAAGTTGAGGCTCAACTGTACACAATTTATGCAGGAGGACCCATCGTACTCTGGAGTCTTTGGTAGCGGCCTCCTGCGTGACAGAGATCTTGAGCTAGTCCGGTCGAAGTATCACTTTCTCAGCTTTGATTGTAGCTTTCAAAGATGTTTTCTGCATACATATCTGATACTTTTAGATCAATACCGTATGTAAAAGTGCTAGAAAAAAACTATGGATAAAAATATCAGTGCTTGTAAAGCTGTTCAACTAGCTGTTCAAGCATTTTTTTAAAAAAAAACAGTGGTATAATATCTGTGAGTCATTTTAGCATCTCTATTGCATCCATTATAACATTTTATGTAATATCTAGATTGATTGATTGATTGATATGTTCTACCCTAGGGCCTTCCCGCTATATCTATCTGTCGCCAGAGCTAGCAGGGCGGGGCGTTCCCCAGCCTAAGCTGAGGTATCAGACCCCACCTTCGGGGCCCACCAGAGTCTGTTGCCCTGGCCGCTGCTGCATGATTGTTCGTTGTTCGAGCCACGGCTCTGGATCCGCGTTGGCTTTCCGGCCTGAAAATCGATCTGAAACGGCATACGATTTGGGCTTCCTCGCTCTTCTTGTTTGCTTTATCAATCTTCTTCTGCGGCTTCCTCTTTCCCCACCCTAACGCTCCTTCAGTCGTCTCTAAGTTATCAATTGTCTCCTCATATTCTTTTGTTAGTCTCTTGATCGCCCGCTGCCTTCCGGTGATTCCTACATGTCTGGCCGTCAGAGCGTCTCCCTCTATGTGTCCGTACCATCCTGGACACTCCTCAAACACCCTGCGTCTGAATGACGCCCATCCCAAAAACTTATCCACTCTGGCATGACATTCATTCAACAAAAAGCAGAAAAGCGTTGAGTTGTCTCTTTTTCCCTCTTCTCTGTTGAGCCCTTCTCTTTCTGTGGCTGCCATTCTGGCTCTTTCTTCCATCTTGCTGTCCCATTTCTCTTCTATCTTAATTTCTAAACATCTCTGCTTTCTTTCTGTCAAAAATAGGACATTCTGTCACCAGATAGATTTCATCTTCCACCACCTCGATTCCCAACCACCCTTGACAGAACTGGCACGTCCTTT
>JAHBMJ010000301.1:32089-51211 GCA_018398765.1 Chromera velia | reverse complement strand
TGTCGACGTATTCATCCCCAACCTCGATTCTGACTCTTCCCCCCGACCTCCGTGCCCTTCAGGTGAAGAAGCGGAAGCAGAAAGCAGAACACCCCCTTGTCCTTGCTGCAGATCATCACAAGGATGGGAGGAACTCTCCCTGTGGGAATAGGCTTTCGAAAGGAGGGGAAAGGGGGCACCAACAGGACCTGTGTGAAGCCCCGATGGGCCCAGGGAGGCGGAAAGGGCCTGTGCGTCGGTGGAGCTCTTGGGTCCGTCAAACGAGGAAGAGGGAAGCGGCTCCTGTCCTCCGCTTCTCATCTGTCGGCCCTCTACGTTCATGCCCCTACTCCCACTGTGTGCACTCAAACCCACCCTCGGCCCCCAAATATCAGAGTGGGTGTGGGATTCGGATACAGTCGAGTACCCATTGGTGCCTTTCCTGCTGTCAGAAAGCGAAGAAACAGAGGTCATCGTTCCTTCAGGTTCCACCGCGAAATGCTGGTGGTGGTGGCGGTACGACTGCTGCTGTTGGGCTGCCGTCGCCTGGGCTTGGTCTTCGCAGTAGGTCCCCGGTGTTTCTGCTGTGGGGACTGCACGACGGGTTTGCTGATGCAGGGGGACTTGTGAGGACACAGCAAAGGTGCTGCTGCTCAGGTTCCTCGTGGCGGCGGCATGAGGGAGATGGGGGGGCACATCTGTGGGAGGACCCCCGAGACATGATCTGCTGGGCGTGATGGGACCCGTTCCCGGTCTACCGCTCCCTGCGCTACTGCTGGGTGAAATGGAAGACGAGGAAGGACCCACGGGGGGCAAAGTTCTTCTCTCTTCAACCACGGGGGACGCTCCATAGGCGTGGGGTGGGTGGAGCAGTGGGTTGCTGGGTGTGTGCGTGTGGGACCTGTGAGATCCTAGGGACCTTGCGGCACATGACGATTCGGCTGGAGACAGGGGGGGCACTCCGTAGGCCGGTGCGGGAAGAGGGGCAACCGCCTCTCCGTGTCCGATGAGACCCTCACCACTCATCCGTTTTCCACCCCCATCCCTGTGAGATGTTTTCATCCCGGAGACGGAGACAGAGACTGCAGTACTCACAGGGGAGGCAGCGCTCACGCCTCCACAAGCAGACGAAGAAGGAGGACCTCCGACTGCTGCGTTGAAGCCTGAAGGCCTAAAGTCAATTCCGAACTCAGTTGAAGAAAAGGACTGCTGTGTGTGTGGGAATGAAGACGGCAGTTGCTCTTTCTCCTTCTCTGTCTTGTGCATGACACCACCCGCATATTCCCATTGCATATCTCCTTGGCCTCTCTCTCTGTGCTGGTGAGGGTCTGGTCTGGACTGCCTCGCAGCTGAAGAGGATTCTGCAGAAAGATGCGGTTTGAGGGGGTGAAGTGGAGGGCCTCCTCCGGCTTCCTTTACATGCGAGTGCATGTGGGATGCTCGGAGAGATCCCTGTGGAGCGGTGCTGTGCGGTTCGCTCA
Source organism: Chromera velia (assembly GCA_018398765.1). Taxonomy (NCBI): domain Eukaryota; family Chromeraceae; genus Chromera; species Chromera velia. The sequence goes on along the minus strand of JAHBMJ010000301.1, from coordinate 49,751 downwards.
TGTCACCACTAGGGGGGTTGGAGGAGACGGGGGCAGAGGGAGAGGAACGGTCGGCGTGGTCCCAGATGGAATTTGGGTGATGTGGTTGGACAGCTGCCTGGGGGTTATGTGAAGAGACACGGGGTGGGGGGTGGGGGGGGCGTTGGTGGTGAAGGGGGTGGGGTGAAGAGCTTGGAGAGGAGGTGGAGACACGCGGGGGTGGCGGTGGGGGTGGTGGTCGGGTCGGGTGATTGCTTTGGTTGGTCTCCCACGCAGAGAATGGAGGGCTTGGGGGAAGTGGTGGTGTCTCGCGTTCGTTCTCGTTTTGGGTGTCCTCGGTTGTTGTTTGAGAGAGAGAGACGGACCCTGTCTCAGTACCCGGCTGTCTTCCTGGAGGCTGCCAGGGGTCACACTGAAGTTGGGAGGCATTGGGGGGAGGGGGGGGAGGTGCAGGGGTGGAAACGGGTGCCACTGGGTGAGTGTGGCCGTGTGCGTGTGGGTGCCTCCAAGGGGGTGGAGTGGAAGGAGGAGGAGGAGGAGGCCGCATGTCAGTGTGTGAGGGAGGAGATGCCGACGAGGGGGAGTGGCGTGAATCGTCCGGGTGGAAGGAAAGGAACGTAGTCGAGGCTGGAGACGGCCAGGGAGCTGTAGTTGTTCTCGCCAGGCTTTCTCCTGAAACCCCCCTGGCTTCTTCAGTACTTGCAGGAGACGGGTAATGAGCGGGACCCTCTCTGGAGTCGATAACAAAAACAGGGTCGTTCTGATCTCCTCCTGCTGTGTCTCTCCTTGTCCGCGGCTGGTGATGCTGATGCAGGACTGTACTGGAGCGACTCCGATTCCGTCGGTGTCTTTCCCTTTCGTGCTCCTGGGAGACGGAGACGGGAAGAGGGGGAAAGGCCAGAGCATCCCGAGGAATTGGGGGCGGCGGAGACGGGACAGAACGTGGGTAGTCACCTGATGCTACGACCACAGTGCTTTGTGAGCTAGGTGGAATCTGAGAAGACGAAGAAGACGAAGAAGAAGGACCCCCCACATGCGACGGCACACTCGGTGGCTGCACAGGTCCGTCATCTATCCTCCCTCTTTGCCAAACACTGCTGCTGTTGTCGGTGGTGGTAACCACAGCGTTCTCTGCTCCGTTTTTCCTTTGGGGGCTCCTCACATTTTCCTTCCCCCGTGCCTTCGCTTGTCCCTTTTCCCTTCTTCCTGCTGCTGGTCTACTGCCGCTCGAATGAAAGTCCCCCCTGTTCCTTTCCCCTCCCCGTTCTCTCTCCCCCTTGTGGCCGGCAGTGTGCGAGACCACCCCGCTGTCTCGCTCCACCTTCTGGAGCTTCTCTGCGAGAGCGACCAGAGGTTGAGGCTCGGCAGAGACAGTCTTCGCTGCTTGTTGAAGATTCCTGCCACACACAGAACACAGAAGGAAAAATAAGAAGATTCCTGCCACACACAGAACAAAGAAAGAAAAATAAGAAATGTCAAGACGCTCCGAAGCAGGCTGGTTGACCCTTGCTGCTTAGAGATGCCGGGGGGAAGACTCAAGGGGCTACAGAGCCAATGAAGTTGAAGAATCGACACACCGAAAGAACGCGCACTCCAAGGGGCAATGAGCAGGACACGCTTTTTCTGTCAAAAACAATACACAGCAAGAAATGACCAGTGAGGACATAAACAAATCACCGGTGAAAATAGAAAAAAAACCATTCACATGGAGGAGGCGCTGCCAATGAAGAGAATCTACCCCATCATTTTCTCGTCTTGCTTCTCTCCAAGGAAATGTTCCTGCCATGAGATGTTCAGACGAGGGGAACTTGGCAGCTTCTTCTTTGCTTAGGTTTCTCTCTCGCTCTCTTGTCTGACCTTGAAATGCGAAGCTCTGAGTGTCCGTGCGCGTGCCGGCATAGCTGTCCGGCATCACACCTCCCCTTCTTCCACATATTGCACAACTTCGTCTGCATTTACACGCACATGCACATACAGATGCAGCAGGGGACAGCGCGGACATCAGCACGCCCAGCGAAGGGAGTGCATTAGAACTTTTCCCCCCCTCCGTCCTGGTATACAGCAACAACAGGGCTCTGCTCGGATCTGGATGGTCGCAGGCAATCAAAATCTGCGTGCGTCAATTGACCTGCTTGGATCTGGATAGTCGTCAGGCATGCAAAGACAGCGAGACGGGCAGGCCGGATGATCGACTTCTCACGCACAATCGTACAGCAGCCCCCGCATCACATCAGCAGGAAGACCCCACAACGCACACACGTAGAAGGTTATAAGGGTGAGCAGCATCTTTACGGAATTCCACTAGTTCGGTTGCACAAACACACACTTACCTTGAAGAAGCCGCCGGTGCATCGGAGATCTGAGGACCCGTGAGCGAAGGGGCAGGCGCTGTCATTGCACTCTCCCGTCTGCACACACACACACACACACACACACACACACACAATCATAAAGGGACATCCTAGCAGAACCCCCCCACCCGCCCCCCGTGACAAGCGCACATAGATGTGGGGGCGGAAACATACATAGGTGAACGTTTCTGTCAGGACCAGACAGGTGATGCGTGCGCGCAAAAGTACGAAGGGCGTTTGAGGTGCGGGGAGAAGCCGAGAGAGAACGGAAGAAAACGAAAGAAACAAAGAGAGAAAGAAATAAACAAAAAAAGAAACGAACACACAAATATGATGAGAGATCGAATCCAAACAATACAGCCGACGAACCTTTGCAAACTTCTTACAGAGAGAAGTCTTATTCAAGTCTGGGAGCGGACGGAGCTCAGCGTCGCTGTGAGCGTAGCAACACGAGTCCTGATAGTAGCACCGCCCTCTCTCAAAAAACGGACACATCTGCACAAACACCACAGGTAGCACCATGCACACACACACATACATACATACACACACACACACAAAGGGGCGTCTCAAAAGCTGAGTCTTTCTTCTTTTCGACACGATGATTCTCGCTCCGGCGAATCCAGAGAAAGTGCTCCCCGCCCGTCTGCCTGTGAGCTCCACGTCTTTCCAATGCATGTCTCCTGCTTCAACTCTACTCATATTCTGTCCGCGCGTCTGACGTTTTATCCGTTTGCCTCTCTGTGTTTCTGTCGTGTTGTCTGCACATCTTTGAGTCTGCAACACTGCAGCGACAGCGTCGTCACACAGGCACCCTGACGGACCAACCTTGGTTTTGTACCACTGCAGGGAAACGACAAGAAAGGAGGGGAGGGGAGAGGAGAAAACAGAGCAGAAATTAAGCGGAGGTGAGCACACTGAAGAAAGGAGAAAGATCCAGCACTTCCCGTTAGGAAAGTAAGAAGACAGGAGGGCAGCGAAAGAAAACTGAACACACGCGTATGGTAGAAGACCAGAACGCGCAAGGGGGGGGCTCGGGAAGAGTAACTGAAGTCGCACCTGCGAGAAAACCCGGAATAAAGAAAGGAAAGCGGGCAGGATGGAGGGACTGAGAGGTTGCGACAGAATGATAAGAGTTTGCTTCACAAAATGGCGACGGACAAACCATCCGCGAGCAGAAGCATTCTCTCAAAGTGGCTGCAGAGCAGTCGCAGACGTGCATTTGAACAGTCTCCCCCCACCCGCCCCGAGTCTCACCTGATCCTTCGTCACCCCGGCAGCTGCAGCTGCAGCGCTCCCGCCACCAGACGACTGCTGCTGCTCCGGCTGCAGTTCTGGTGAACCAGTCTGTTGTTCTTGCTGCTGAGGGGGGCGAGGAGGCGGAGGTTGCTTTATATGGGACGTCATTCGTCTTTCTATCTGACTCTCAGTCTGGACGCACGTATGTGTACTACGGATTCAGTCGAAAAAAGGACCCTTTCCCACTCCTGCCGGGGCAGAAGATCTGGAAGGACCAGAGCGATGACGCCTGAGGACGACGGCCAGTCAACTGTCGACACTCAAAATGCTCATCGGATGCGATACAGATAGACAGAGCTAGTGTTAGTGGTAAGAGTGTTAGAGGAGACTGCAGTTGAGTTCCCGAACTTCAACAGAGTCGCTCGCAAAGTTCCATCCTTTCAACCGGTGATGGAAAGGACCATCCAGCGTTACTTCGCCAAGGTACTTGCGTGTGTACAGATAATGAAGTGAGAGTACGTGAGAACCATTGCAATTTTAGAAAGCGGAAGCTTGAAGACAAGGATCCAGGTCTGTCAAATCAAATCCGGCGGTCGGTCGGACAGATCGATTCTCGCGGGCCCGGAAGGCGTTTTTGCGGACTTGTCTTCGCGTTTGCGCGCGGTCCCGGAAGGCCCGAAAAATGTCCCGGAAAGACAAAAGACATGCCCAATTTCAAACTTTTTCGCTTTGCGGGGCCAGGCGCTGGCGAAGTCGACAAGACGACACGTCGGCAAAAAATTAAGGGAACCTCTTCATGCACAGATTTCGTTCGAAGTCTGCTACTTTTCTTGGGAGGTTACGCCTTCAGTGAATCTTTTCTTCGTACATCAATCAGTGTTGAGTGATACTCTGGCCTTATCTGTCAGTTTCGATCTGTTAGCCTGGTGCTGAGTGTACAGATCAGCGAAGTACCGGGTACCAAGTTAGTCTTCGGTGACTAATCAGCTTAACTTCGTCCTGTGTTATCTGTTCTGTCTGACTCGTGAAGACTGGACAGTTTGTGTATTCAATCCAAGACCTTACAAATCGATCGATAGGATCCGAGAGCGCTCTGCTGACATCGCGACAGATCGAACTACGCGATTGAGTTCGTTCCTTACGTCAGCAAGGAAGAGACGGATAGCCAACTGCGGTTCTGTCTCACTTTGGTCATTTCTTGGGTGTGCGTCTGAGATAAGTTGACACAGAACATACGCTGTGTAAAGTTGTTCCAAAACTCTACAAACGAACACATGAATATGGAGGAAGCCGGACTCGATCATTTGAGCTATGAATGGTCAGTCAACCAGTCTCCTCAAAGTAAATCAACTGCTTTTGTCCGTAAAACGACTGCGGGTCGACATGGAGTCGCTTCTCCTCCTTCATTTTGCGATCGATGCACTGTCTTGCTTGTAGGAAGACCTACACAGAAGGTTTTGGCGTACAGGAGTGAAGAGAAGAACGAAACGTCTTGCGAAGATCACGACTCGTCTGCTTTTTCATTGCTGTGCTTTCTTTTCTTTTCCTTTGAATGAATCGATCTGTGCTTTCCTTTCTTTTCTTTTGAATGAATCGATCTGTGCTTTCCTTTCTTTTCTTTTGAATGAATCGATCTATGCTTTCCTTTCTTTTCTTTTGAATGAATCGATCTGTGCTTTCCTTTCTTTTCTTTTGAATGAATCGATCTGTGCTTTCCTTTCTTTTCGTTTGAATGAATCGATCTGTGCTTTCCTTTCTTTTCTTTTGAATGAATCGATCTGTGCTTTCCTTTCTTTTCTTTTGAATGAATCGATCTGTGCTTTCCTTTCTTTTCTTTTGAATGAATCGATCTGTGCAGGAGGGCAGCTCTGTTCAAGACACAACTGTCAGTCACATGACACTTTCTCCACATGTTTAGCTCTCCAGTGTAGAGCGTGACGTCGGCAGGGGAGAGATTCTGCTCCCCCTTGTCGGCGTATTCTTCAGGACTTCATCTGTCATTGAGCCTTCCTCCTGTCTTTGCTTTCGTTGTCTGTGTTCGCTCCTCTTGGGGTCCTTCATCCATCCATGTGTGTCTCTCCAATCTCTGGTGATGCTCTCGGACTTCATACAGTTGACATTGTGGGTGTGACTGTGTGCGTGCGTACGTGGTTGCAGGTGTAAACACTTCGCCTCTGGAAGCTGTAAGTCTTGCTCCTTTCGTTTGCTGCAGTTTCACACCGCGGTACTGCCGGCCCGTGTTCATCCTTTTATTCGTTCGTTGATCCTGGTCTCCCCGTCTGGTCTCATTCTTCTCTCTTTGCTTTCACAGTCCTTTTGTGGGAGACAGACGTGCATGCCTGAGGTTCTGAAACGTTCCTTGCTTGTCTAAGCTTCGACCTCAACATACAAACAACAAAAGTAAATCTGTGTGGGTGAATCTTGCAGTCTTGTCTGTATGCCACTTATTTGCTTTAATTGACTCGATGCTGTGCTTGCAGGCCCTCTGGGAGAGGCATGCCGATTTGCCCATGGAACTGATGACTTGAGGTCCGTCTGGATGGATATTTGGTTGGGAGGGCGGAAGCATTTTGTATGACCTCAAAAAGCAAATGTCCTTTGATACGATTGATTTTTGGTTGTCCGACCAAGAAAGCGAGCTCACGAGACTTACCATTTTTTATCGTTTGACCGGTTGACTGATCAGCTTCGTTTCGTGTGCATATCCTCGATCAGTGCAACCTTCTGCTCCGCATTCTGCATTCTGCAAGCATGTGAAAGAATGAAGAAATTTTGTTTGTGCTTTTGCATGAACGTCTCTAGGTCGAAGTGCATGTAAGTGCACAGTGGGTATATCTCCTTCCCTCTCTCGGTGCGTGTGCGTGCAGAGTCCGTCCAGAGCTCGAAAAGACATCTCTCTGCTACTCGGTCCTGAAGGTCCGTCTATCCGTTTGTTTTCATTCTCATCTTCCGTGAAAAGGAATTCTGTATGAAAAAGAATGCATGCACGGTCCTGAAGGTCCGTCCGTTCGTTCGTTGGTGTGTGTGGTTTGTTTTTGTGTGTGCTTCTGTCGTCGGTTCTCTCCATTCCGCTGTCCTTTTCTCTGGATGAGTAGAGCCTGCGACATCTCAGTCTAGGTGTGCGGATGCGTTTTGTCATCCCTCGCGTGTTTCACATGCATGATTGACATAGAGCATGTGCGCGTATGCATGTATGCAGGGCTTCGCGTGTGCGAGAGGAAACCAGTGCACGTACGCGCACTCTTTCGAAGAACTGAACGCCGCCAGAGCGGCGGCATCGGACCCCGGAAAGAAGAGACCCCCGATGCCCCCGCCGCCCCCGAGTGAGAAGGAATCAGATGACGCGGCGAAAGCTGCACCTGCACACGTGGTTGCTATGGCGTCAAAGAATAAGAACACTTTCGGAGTGAGAGTGGAACCGTCGGCAAACAGCCGAAGAACCTCTGATATGAGCGGCCCTTCCGGTGAGTTGCTTTGTGGGGCCCGAGAAAGAACACACACACGTTGTGTCTTTGTTTTTTGAATCTGGCTTCTGTTTTTTTCGATCGTCTTCGTTGACCTTATTCTCTTTTGGAGACGAGTACGAGGTCGTCTCTCTCGCTTTGCGCTCGACACTAATTCCCTCGTGGCCCGTGGGTTCTCTTTTATTTATTGCAGCGTGGGGCCACTCGAACGGCGCGCCCCCCGTGCCGTTCTTCAAGGGAGGGTCGTGCAGCACTGGGGACAGGGGCAACACTGCGGCCCCTTCCCGTTCAGCTTTCGACGGCCGATTCGTGAAGAGAACTTCCCGCTCCTCCGGGTCTGGAGAGCCCCCACACGACGATATGATGCATGTGAGTCTTCTGTCAACTAACTGTGTGCCTCCTCGTCCAGACTGTTCTGTGTCTATCGGGGTGTTTGCTCTGCCTGCCAGCTTTTGGCGTTGTAGAAATGTATGTGGCTTTTCCGTGAGAAGGTAAAATGACGCTCTGTACGGAATTAATGTTTTTTCTCTTGTTCGGCTAGATTGCCCATCTTTTCCTTGTATACTGCTCCCTGCATGGCTTCTTGAAACCAGCGACCTCTGTATCCCTCCCCGACCTGCATGCAGATGCGCCGACCGTACTCCGACCGCGACCCTGATGGTATGATGTGGGGAGGCAGAGACGGCAGAGGCCTGCCCCCCCCCGGGTGGGAGAGAGAGAAAGACGACCGTGAGGCCTGGGGAGAGTGGAGGGCCAGAGTGAGAGGACGCCCAGGGCCCGATGGGTGGGAGCCTGGTGAGAGATTTGGGCGGTACCCCCCCTATCACCCAGATGGCAGAAGAGGTATGGGGGGAGACGGCTACGACGACTACCCGCCCTGGCCGGTGGGACCCCGTTCCCCCGACCTGTACCCGGACTACCCCTCTCCGCGGGAGTACGAGAGAGAAAGGTACGGTCGGAGAGGAGGCGGGTACCCCCCTCACCCGTGGGACGACCCCCGACGCGACTTCGAATACGACAGAGAGAGAGAGAGACGCATGCACGGGCGAGGACCCCGGCCGCCCTATGCAGAGTCTGATGGCCCGTACGGTCCCCCCATGCACATGCGAGGAGGAGGTCCGAGGGGAGGAATGCCGCCCCGCGCAGGGCCGGAGGATGAGGAGGCACCCCCGGCGTACGACTACGAAGAGAAAATCGTCGCTGTGGAAGAGGCGGAGCCCCCCCCGTACTGATTGATTGATTGATTGATTGATTGATTGAATGATCGGTTTGATCATCGCGACACGAGGAAGGGAGAAACGAGGAAAAGTCTCCACGGCACAAGAAAAAGAAAAAATGAACGAGTTTATTTTATCCTCCATTCATTTGAGGACTTGATTGAGACAATGAAACAGAGAGTTTATAGATCAACCCGTCTCCTCGTCTGTCTGTGTCTGCCTGTTTGGTGTTCCATTTATCCTGTTTGGTGCTCTGCATGTGTGTGAAGTGTGACGGTGAGTGAGTGAGTGAGTAAGGAGACATTTGGACGACCTGTGTCGAAACAACCAGAAGAAAAGGAAGGAGGAATTTTTTCGAGGCTCACTGGGGGCGGTGGTCAGGGATGGCCGTGGAAGAACGGAGTTCCGATTGATTGGCCACTGCAGCGATGCGTGGGGAAGGGGGGACTCACGCACTTGTTACATGCGTTATCCGATCAGCAAGAGAGAGAGAGAAAGAAAGGGGGATGTTAGGGAGGGCGTATGGTGGAAACAAGCAAACGGAAGCGTATCTATGTCAATGTACCGATCGATTTTTTCTTCCATCTTCTTCCTTCCAATGTGGGTTGACTTGGATTCGGACTGTTATGGGTCCACCCTTCCTTCCTGTCTTTTTGTTTGTCTGTCTGTCTGTCTATTCATGCGATCCTTCATGCATTAATGGATTTGGCCCGGAACGTTGGTCTCCTTTCTTTCCTTCGTATCCCTCCGTCATTCTTTACTGTTCTTATTACGAGTGCTGGTGCCTGGATGGGCCGACCTGTGACTGTCTGTGTGAATGAGTGGGCGTTTTTTCTCACTTTTCTCTGTCATTTTCCTCTTGGAAGGAATACTTCTCTCTCATGCAGTCTGTATCTTGCAAGATCTTGAAGCAAAGGAAGAAGAGAAAAAAGGAAAGAAAGGAGGGAATGGAAGGAAGGCCCTTCCACAGACAATGGAGCTGCTGAGGTAGAAGGACAGATATGAAAAAGAAAGAAAGAAAGCGATGAGGTATTCTGGAGAAATAAGGATCGATCGAAGGGAGAAGGCAGGAAGAAAGAAAAGGATACGCAAAAATCTCGAGTTTTTGCCTCTTTTCTCTCGTTCTGTTTCCTTCGCGGTCACATCGCAGGAAGGGCTCATGGTGCAGATAGAGATAATAGAACTGTCTGTGCATATGCTTGTCAGTCCGCAAAGAGAAGAGAGAAGAAAGATCGACAGGGGGTAACAATGGAGAAGGAGACCCTTGCCCGTGTACTCTCTCAGAAATTTCATCCCCTTTCTCCCCTCCCGTTTCTTGCGCCGACTGAACGAGTTGGTTGACAGGAAACGGGGGGGCAAAAATTGATTCCTCCTCCTGTCAGCTTGGGAGGCAGGAGGAGTTCTCTCTTCTTCTTTCTTCTTGCATTTTTGTCAGTGGATGCGCTCTTTTCTTCTCTGTGCCCCCTTATCATTCTTGGTCTGTCTATTCAAGCCAAATCAGTCAGTATGTTGGTGTGTCCATGTATTTGCGCATGCGTACTCCTTCTCCCTCCTCCTCTTTCTTTTGTTGGCGCCGTTGCCCTTTCTTTCTTTCCTTCCCCCGGCATCCTCTCTCTCTCCATCCTGGACAGGGTCCGGTGCTGTGGCTTATTGCTGTCGCTGGTTTTCTCCCTCTCTCTCCTTTTCGCTTTGTAAAACTTTGAGTCTGTTTATTGTCTATTTCCTTTTTTCTCTTCTCTGGTGTCCCCTCTTGTCTTGTTCAGACCCAACCCACCCTCCCTCTCTATCTTTCGTGCTCCTGCGGCTGTTTTCGTTCTGCCAAACCAAAACGGTTTTGTTGAGTCTATTTTTGTTCTAGTCTTTAGTTGCCCTCGTTGGTCTTCGTCTCTGGCGCATGAAGGAGGTGCATGCATTGTGTAGTGTGATGGCCCCGTGTCCCCCGTCTGCTTCGACCGCTTCATCAGTTTTCTCTGGTCGTTCGTTCGAGTAGGGGTGAGCGGGACGGAACGAAGGTGCCTGCCTGCCTGTCCGCACTTCACTTGATCCCATTTCTATCTCTGCTTGATATTCTCACTTCCTCTGACTTGGCTTGCCTGCTGTCTGTGTCTGGCTTGATCAGCAGTTTGGTCTGTGATGCGCGAGTTGGCTGTTTACCTCACTCCCCCCCACCCTCCTTTTCTTCTCGAGGATCCGGCCGGAATGTTCCATCCTTCCTTCCTTCCTGGCTGTAACAACTGTCTTTTTTCCGTTGTTGGCAGGGGGAACGGTCTCCGTCGTTGGCAGATGGCTGGAAGGAGAGATGGAGCTGGCACCCGTGCTTTCTCTCGTTCTACCTCAGAGAGAAGGGGGGGGGGGGGATCACGAGGTCGATCAAGATGCTTGACTAGGTGACACGAAAAGGAGGATAGGATGGGATGGGATGGGATGGGTGTGGAACAGAAGAAACAAAAATGAAACCAGAGCTCCATCAAATCAAGACACGATGTATTTGGACACCGCTCATTGATTGAATGGTTCTTCTGTTCTAGCTCTTGGAAGTAAAAGTCTTATGGTTGGTGGGAGGGGATAGAAGATATGTTTTCTTCTTCCCCCCTTTCCTCTGCGACTGGGTATTGAGCTGGAAGCAGACTTCTTTGTGTTCATTCAGCATGAGCACGATCAAGAGTCTGAATGAGGGGATGTACAAAGAAAGGAGAAAGATGAGGCTGTATCAATAGCATGAAACAGGCACAATGGCCATTATTTGGTTGGAATCCAGGAGGGATAGGCATCATGGCTTGCGCATGGATTGGGCGCTTGCAACATTAGAAAACAGATGGAAGACACGAAGGGCATGGAGGGTCATCTGATCAAAAGAAGAGAGGAAGGGTGGATGTGTGAAGCTTGTTTTTGGTTTGGTTTAGGGAGAACAATGATGAAGAGCGAGCAAGGGGCCAATCGGGTCGCTTTGTAAGGAGGGAATTCTTGTTGTCTGTCAGACTTCTCTTTTCGTCCTTCTCCTTGGTGAGGTGTTTCGATTAGGTTTTCCCTTTCCTGTTCTTACTGTCTTATTTCCTTTCCCATTTTCTCTCTCTCCCTCTCTCCTCTCTCTTTGGATATTTCGGTCACTGAATTGCCATACCATTCTGTTGTGTGTGTATTTTACGCTGTCGCGAGGAAATCAGAAGAACAAGGCGAAACTGCCTGCTGTTGCTGCACGAGCTGTCTTCTTCCTTCTTCCTTCTTTTTCCCCCCTCCCTTCTGAGCCCAGTCCAATGGGGGCATTGGGTGAAGGGAAAAGTCACAGGGCGTGGTTGGATGGAGGGATGGTTTTTTTTCTCTTCTCTTCTTTTCTCGTGTATGTATCCACGTGAATGAGGAAGGAGGTTTGGGGTGTCAAGTCGGAATGACAGTCGGCGCATGGACTCATGTGTGCGTGTTGCCGTTTTCCGACTAGCCTCGTGTGCGCCTTTTCACCCCTTCAACCCTTGTATATAGCACAGCTGCGGTCTAACTGCACACTCACTCATGTGAACAGACAGAGCAGAAAGACAGACAGCATGAAGAGAAAGAAAGCAGTGCGAGGGAAGCGGGGGCTTCTCACTCGAGAAGCAACAAGAAAAAACAGTTAGAAAGAGACAGAGAGAGAAAAGGGGAGAGCGAGCGATGAGGGAGAGATCGAAAGAGAGAAGGAAGAGAAGGGGGTGCATGATAACGAACAGAGCGGTCGACAGTTGGCCCTCACACAATGACGTATGGATGGATGGATGGATGGATGGATGTGTGCCAGAGATGAATGGACAGTTTTTTTTTTTTGTATGTGTATGTCCTTGCATTTTGGCATTAGCAAACGTGCGTGCGTGCGTCAATGAAGAAGTGAAGCTCATCTCAAGTTGGTGCGCGAAGGGAATTGTATCGGAATGAATCAGGTGGTTAACTTTCTTTCAACTGCTCATACACTCACTTGGAACAAAGCGAAGACTGCAGTACCGGTGGTTTTGTAAGACGCTCTCGTTCTGTCTTTTCTTTTACAGGTGCCGTGTTTTTATTTTTTTTTTCTCGGCCTCCTCTTCCCCCTTTTCTCCTCTTCCGGCTCACGAAAAAGGAAAAAAAAAATCATTTCCTTCCTTCATCAAATCAATTCGTCTTGGTGTCATCGGCTTTTGGTGCCGTGCTCTTGGAGCCTGGCTGCGGTTTTTCCGTTCCTGGCTTGTTTGGGGCTGCAGACCTCTGGAGGTAACCAGGGGAAAGAGGAGAGAGTGAGCACGCTGAAGTAGGGAAGAAAAGGGAGGAGGTCTTGAAACAAGGCAAGACTGCGATGGCATGAGATAGTAGAGACATCATCCGCAGATGTATCTTGTTCACTTCCTGTTTCTGTTCTTTGCCTTCTCTTCTGTACATGGCCTGTCCTGTTTTTTCTTTCTTTCTTTCTTTCTTTCTTTCTGACTTCGATTGTGCAGACGTGCAAATTCCATGTTTTTGTCCGCGCCCAAAAATGTTTCGAGCCTGTTGCTAGACAAAACCGTCGGTTTCTCTCTTGAAGGAGGAGCCTGGGTAGTTCTGCCCGGTTCTTTACTCCTCACTCTTTCCTTCCTTCCTTCCTTCAGTTTGGCTGGTCCCTTGCAACAGGCTCTGTTGGGTGATAGTCTTACCACAGCTGACGCACGCAATTCTTTGATTGCCGCTCCCTTATTTTCCGTTGTCTGTCTGTCTGTGTCTGTTGTCGATAATAATTCATTTCGCCTTACCTCTCGACCCTGTCGGTCTTGTGGGTTGTATGTTGCGTGTTGCAGCAGGCAGACTTGGCAACATCTTCATTTCAATTGAATAAGACGGGGAGCATTTTCCCCCGGCTCACTTGACGAGGAGCCAGAGGTCAATCAAGCACGCGGTGCAAGAGAACAGAGAAAAGGTGGAAAGAAGCGAGGAAGAAGGAGAAGAAGAGGAGGAAGAAGCGACGCTGCAGAAGCGAACAGACAGGCCCGTTTCTCTCTGTGCTTGCAAAAGTGGAATTGTGTGTGTGTGTGTGTACCTGGGGTGATTTCCCGCATTGTTTGTACGTTTTCCCGGAGTACACACGAAGCAGGAACATCTTTACTCCTATTTTTGGATTGTTTGTTGGAACCGCAACAGAAAGAACGATCAGTCCAGTGCCCTAAAGTCCCTGTGAGATGGGGGGCGCTCATCTCCTCGAGTGATGGTGGCTGGGCGGGCGGTTTCGTTCCTTTCCGTTTTCGTTCGTTCGTTCGTTCCATTTCATTTTTCGATGCATGCCACATCGTTCGTTCGTCTTCATGCTAAAGAAAGCTGCTTTGTTTTGCTGCCTGCCCAGGGGAAGTCAGTTGGGACAGTCACTGAGTCAGCCTGTGTCAGCGCTTTTCCTTTCCTGTTCGTCTCAGTGATCATGCAGAGCTGATAAGAGCACAACTAAGACGTTAGCCAGAGAAGACAAAGATAGGAACTCCAACGCAAATTGAGGAGACAGAAGATACACGACAGACTGACTGACTGACTTATTTGATGAGAAGAAGCCGAAAACATGCAGGAGCGATAGAAGGAAAAAACGAAAGAAAGGAGGAGGATGGACTTGAAATGAATGAGATCAACAGATGGTACTTGAATGTTAGGGCAGATGCATGCATTCATTCATCCATGTTTCTGACTGCTCCTTCCGATTCTTTCCCCCGTCTCTCCCTTTCTCTATTGACCGAATCGAATTTGAAGCAAGGAAAGAAACAACTGCATACAAGCACCAACACGTTGACTGTATGGACATGATCTTTCATCCATCCATGAACTTGTCCGTTTCTTTGTGCGCGCCACTTGTTGATGAATCACGACCATGCATGAGCGCCCACGAAAAGAAAGCGATTTAATCAATCCAGTGAGTCAATGAGTGAGTGAGTGAACCCGAAAATAAAAGTTGGGTCAAGGGAATCGAGGAGGCGTTGGTGGAAGAACAAACGTGAAGGAAGATTCAAGTAAGAAAGCAGGAAGGAAATTGATTCAGATGGGAGGGAGGGAGGGAACAGGCTGAATGAAAAACAAGTCCGGGCATAGACGACGAAGCCTTATTTATTTGCACCCATGTATTCTGAAAGAGGAGATGGGTCACAGTCACGTCGAAAATTGTCATCACATGCAGAAAGAAAATTCAGGAGAAAAAAGACGAACTAACGAACATCAGAGGGAGACGGAGGGGTCAAAAAGAAAAAATATTATCTTGCAGCGCAGAGTCTCCTCCCGCTAGCACCTCCTTTCTTTCCGTCTAGGAAGGAGGGGGAGGACCAAGGCGTGCTTGTGTTTTTTCTTTCATTCTTCCGATCTGCTGTCAGTTCGATCATAATGTGTGTCACTATTCCACTTCTCTCAATTCTATGTACAGAAATTGGTGGGGAGTGAGGTGGTTAGCAACTGATCAGAAAGAAAGAGTGAGGGAGGAGGAAAAGCCACTTGACAGCCACCGCTGTCTGCCTGTGTTTATGTGTTTGATCGACTCCCTTGTGGGCCTGCGGTCATCGTTCTCTTTGCGCATTTCGTTGCTTCGATGGACGCGCAGTTGATCGAGTCAACCCAGGCTTGGGGGGGGGGAGAGAGAAGGGAGCGGGGAGAAGAGAAAGAGGGCGGGAAAGGAGAGGAAGAGGAGTCTCAGAGGGTATTATTCAATGGGGTAACTGATTGGAATGTCCTTGGAAACAGCGTAACCCTTGCCTGCCTCTGGATTTTTTCTCTCTTCATTTCATTGTCCCATTAATTCCTGAATTCCCGGTGATCCCATGTGCATTTTTCCTTCCACGTCTGCCATGCATCGTCATGCATGCGCGTTTTGTGTTGATTGAGTGCGTGAAACCGAGAGTGCCTGTGTTTGTCACTCTTCTTTCCTAACTGCAGTCTGTGTGTGTGTCTGTCTGCAAGTCTTAATGATAAGAGGTGGAGACAATGATGCTGCACCGGTAAAGAGGCACCGGTAAAGAGGTTTCGCATCATCTTTAATTGTGTTTGTTCTTTCTTTGTTGTCCCTCATTGTGCTCTTGCGGCAGCTGCAAAGCAAAAAGTGGAGCAAGGATTAAAAAGTATACACGTTGGAAAGAAAGCAAGAATCGTTGTGTGTGGATGTTTTGTGTCCGCCACAGACTCTTAACGGTATTCGATCGAGTGCGATGATCATGATGCATGCATGCATGAGATGATGTCAGAAGGGCTCGAGGAATCACAAGTGGCAATTCTGAGTCAAATCGATACATAGAATGCAAAAGACAGGTCTAAGACGCAAGTCTCATTGAAGAGGCCAGCGTCTTGGCGATTGATGGATGTTGAAGTGCAGGGTGCATTCTAAGGTGCATGCGTGCATGGCTGTCTTGCTGTGGGTGTGGCGTCGGCCACCGTCAAGGCCGGGCCGTTTCTTCGCAGTACAGATGCTTAATATCCGAGTCATCCTTACTATACGGTTTAAGAGGCTCGCGCATGTCGTTCAAACAGCGGTTCATATTACTGTATAAGATACTTACTTAGCCACCTACATCCACTTACCACTCTAGATGCCACTCTAGGCGCCGCACATAGAAAAAAAAAAAAAAAAAGTTGGGAAGGCTTTCCCAACTTTTTTTTTTTCTTTTTTTTTTCTATATGCGCGGCGTCTACCCTCCGTTTTTCATAACGAAGAACGGAAAGTCGGATGGAAAAGTGTTCGATATCTCTTAGAATTCAACTGGTATACGCCGCCTGATCAAAGGTCAGGTTGGTCATTCAAAGCAGTTAAAGCTCTGAACGACCGAAAAGGGGAAAACCCGAAAGATGAGCAAAAAATTTAAAAGTGCGTTGGAAGAAGTAATATTTTAGAGTACGTCGACAGACTCAAACTAGGACTTACTAGGACTCAAACAACCATCACTCAAACCGGACTTTAAACTTTATTTCAGTAATAATTTCACTCAGGCTTTAAAACTTTACAGATCCCACCTAGCTAATCTATGAATCAAAAATATGATTTAAACATCATATAATGTGAATAGAACTTGGCAACTTGCATGTTATGCCGCGCAGTTGGAAATGCACCCTGCAATTAAGGACATAGGAATTTAAAGGAATTTAGCTACTAGGAAAATAAAAACAGGAATTTAGTAGAATTTAGCAAATTTTGGAAGTCAATTTCTCATGAATGAGAAATTGCCAGTGACTTCTACAGTTTAGGAATTTAGAAAAATTCCTCTAAATTCTTTTAAATTCCTGTCTAAATTCCTAGGTCCTTGCATGCAAGGCAGAAGCCGCTAAGGGGTATGCTCACCGGCTTTAACTGGCTAATTAAATTCATTCATTTATATACCATTATTATGGCATTATGATCGGACTTACACTGCCGGGCCACACACAATTTGCATTGCTAGCGTAGGAGAACTATAGTATTTTTTTGTACTTCCTTAATTGTGTGGCCAAAAGAATGCAACCTGAATCAAACCATATTCAATTTGTTGTTTTTCATTCATTGCAATATATACCCGTTGGGAACGAACAACATGCAAATCGATGCACAGCTGAAGTTTTCTCTTATATTTCAGCCGCAAGCTTACATGCAGGTAGACACGTACGTACAGAGACGCATAGACGCATTTATGATGAGTTAGAAAGCAGTATGAAGGCGCTCCGTTCCTTGACCGGGTCTGTGGTTATGCGTAGATGGGTGATAAAGGAAAGGAAAGGAAAGAAAGAACAAGAAGAACAAGGGGGCGGGTGGAAAGGAAGACACCGAAAAAAAGAGTGGCGCCAAAGAACGGACAGATTCAGAAACGTAACAACTGACAGACAGACAGACAGCCATGCTGACAGAATGAGAAAAAACGCACCGGCTGCCCGCATACGCTTTGCCTCTCCTGTACGCCCGCAGACAGGAAGGGGGGGGGGGCAAGACGGAGGCGACACACACAGTCAAGCGGTCCGTGTTTCGCATGTCTTCCTCTCTTATGAAAGACACCGAAAAGAATGGAATGCATGGAGGTGAAGGTAGGATGCAGGACCTGAGCATCGCCTCTGTCTCTTGCCCATTCCTCTTCTGCTTGAATGTTATGCCTCTTCTGCTTTTCAATGAAACGAAAAGAGGGAGGCAAGATCGATGGTGGGGTGAAGAGATGCATGGAGGGATGAACTTTTTCTTCGAACCAGAAGGACGATAAGTTGTTTCCCTCCTTTTCCTCTCCTTCTGCTTTTACGCGTGGAAGTGGTAAAGTGGAAAGGGGGGGAAAAGCGACGAGAAACGTGAAATGAGCGAACAGATGGATGGATAAACTTGAAGACCTCCAAAGAAGGAATTTGAGAAAGAAAAAGGAAAGCGAAGTTAGCAACTTGGATAGAGGGGAAGAAAAAAGGAGTCCAACACTCTCTTCCTCTTCCTAATTGCTCATGCAACGCATCGTTTGCATTTGCCCCCCCCCCCCCCCCC